>PVLC010018164.1:0-22562 GCA_004027655.1 Graphiurus murinus
CTGCCACCATGCCCTGCAGTGTGCTAACTCTTTACGGAAGGGATGAAGGCTTCAATTTGTTAGGCAAGCTCAAAAGCTACTAAGTGTCTAGATGCAACTCGGACTAGTGTCCAAGGACTCTCATGTTGTGCCTTTACTTTTGTCCTAAAGGCAACTTTCTATGCTAAACCTTTATTTTAAAGGGCAGCAAGATGCCCAAATTTATTGTCTTATCAGGTCCTTTTCAGAAAAAATAAATTACTCAGTGCCCTTGGGGCGCTTCCACTGCCCCCTTATTTTTTATTCAACGCCTCTAGATTACACCTGAGGTTACTACCACTACCACCACCACCACTCCTGGATCGGTCCAGCGTCTCCCCTCCCCAGTGTGACTTTCGAAATCTACCCTCAGAGTTGAAAAAATGAAAAAAAAAAAAAGGGGGGGGGGAGTACAGCAGAAGGAGCAAAAACTGGTGCATCCAAAGAATGAGCCCCTCTCCTTCCGGTTCCACCAACCCACACGCCCTCGGCCCCCAAAGACCCCCTCCCAACTCTGCCCCTCTGGCAAGTGCAAAAAAAAAAAAATCATTTTATTAAAGTTACATATGAACTGCCTTTTCAAGCTTTTAAACTATGACTTGTTGCATTTTTCAACTTTCGGGGAAGTAGGCTTGGAATGCACTAGGGTTCTTCCCCAGGGAGAGTAAAAGACGATGCGTTGTTCCACTTTAACGGCTTCTCCTTGAGCGACAGCGCAGTCAGGGGTGAAGTACAGACTCAGTTAAACCGCGGCCGCGTCCACAGCCCCAGCTAGAAGACTCGGGGGAAGCCCCCGCACCCTGTTCCCCGACGCCCCCCGGCCTGAGGGCGGGCGGGAACTGCCGGGCTGCGGGGCCGCCGACCCGCCCGGAGGCGCCGTCCGCCGCGTTCCGGTCGCCGGGGCCGCGGTTCCAGTGCGCCGCGACGCGCCGCCCGACCGGTAGGAGCCGCCCTGCCCGGTCCCGCCCGCGCGTCGCCGGCGCCACCCTTCACCTGCAGCCGCCACCGCTGGCCGCCCTCCCGCACGCCCGCCGACATGGTCGAAGCCGATCGCCCCGGAAAGCTGTTCATTGGGGGGCTGAACCCCGAAACCGACGAGAAAGCCCTCGAGGCCGAGTTTGGCAAGTATGGCCGCATCATCGAGGTGCTCCTGATGAAAGATCGAGAAACCGGCAAGTCCCGGGGCTTCGCGTTCATCACCTTCGAGAGCCCCGCCGACGCCAAGGCCGCCGCCAGAGACATGAACGGCAAGTCGCTGGATGGTAAGGCCATCAAGGTGGCCCAGGCCACCAAGCCGGCGTTCGAGAGCAGCCGCCGGGGCCCGCCGCCGCCCCGCAGCCGCGGTCGCCCGAGGGGCCTGCGCGGGACCCGCGGGGGCGGCGGCGGCGGCGGCCCGCGGCGACCTCCCTCCCGGGGCGGGTCGGCCGACGAAGGCGGCTACGCGGGCGACTTCGACCTGCGCCCGTCCAGGGCGCCCATGCCGCTGAAGCGCGGGCCGCCGCCGCCGCGCAGGGCCGGGCCGCCCCCCAAGAGGGCCGCGCCGTCGGGCCCGGGGCGCAGCGGCAGCAGCGGCGGCGGCGGCGGCGGGATGCGCGGGCGGGCCTCGGGCGCGCGGGGCCGCGACGGCTATGCCGGGCCGCTGCGCCGGGAGCCGCCGCCGCCGCGCCGCGACCCCTACCTGGGCCCGCGGGAGGAGGGCTACTCGCCCCGCGACAGCTACTCGAGCCGGGACTACCCGAGCGCCCGCGACCCGCGCGACTTCGCCCCCTCGCCGCGGGAGTACGCCTACCGCGACTACGGCCACTCGAGCGCCCGCGACGACTGCCCGTCCCGAGGCTACTGCGACCGCGACGGCTACGGGGGCCGCGACCGCGACTACGCGGACCACCCCAGCGGCGGCTCCTACCGAGACCCCTTCGAGAGCTACGGCGACCCGCGCAGCGCCGCCCCCGCGCGGGGCCCGCCGCCATCTTACGGCGGGGGCGGCCGCTACGACGACTACCGCGGCTGCTCGCCCGAGGCCTACGGCAGCGCCCGCGACGGCTACGGCGGCGGCCGCAGCGACCGCTATTCTGGGGGCCGCGACCGCGTGGGCCGGCCGGATCGCGGGCTCCCCCCGTCCATGGAGAGGGGCTGCCCTCCCCCGCGAGAGTCCTACAGCCGCTCGGGCCGCAGGGCGCCCCCCAGGGGCGGAGGCCGCCTGGGAAGCCGCTCGGAGAGAGGGGGAGGCCGCAGCAGATACTGAGACTGGACACAGACTCGGGTCTGAAATCTGTTTTCCAGAAGAGAAGAATCAGTTCTATGTTTTCCAGAAGAGAAGAACCAGTTCTGCGGTAACTACCCAAGGACTAGAGCAAAGAAGATTTGTTTTTACTGTTTTAAGAATTGCCTGTTAACTAACTTCCTCTCTGTTTTTGTACTTTTGAGAGGAAAAAAAAGTTAAAACTCGTTTAATTTCGTTTTGGAATTGTTAAAAAAAAATTCAACAAGCTCATGTTAAAAAGTATGACTTGAACCTGCGTACTAGTCTTCTTATATTTCAGAGTAGAAATTCTCCTAAAGGGTTTTTTGCCTTCTAAATTTTCCTCATAAATGAGATAACCAGTTTTACCATCTTTCACAAACATCTGCCCACCTCAGATGGAAAACGGATCATTCTGCCCATTGAAAACAATTAGATTTTGGGGGGGAGAAGAGCGGGAGGAATTGGTGTATGCTCTTTGATTTCAGGGTATCTTGTTCAAACTGAATCTCAGTGTTCCCAGCATTAAAAACCAACCAGCAAAAACAACAAAAACCTCTTAGATCAGATGCTTACTTAAAGAAAGTTGTATTTGTTCTGAGTCTAAAAAAAGCAGATGGATAATGCTGGCCATATTTTGTCTTTTCTTTTGGGATCTGCAGACTCTCCTGACCCCTCACTTCCCAAAATACCATTCATATGTTTTGAACAACGATGGAATACCAAATTAAAAATTTGGCCAACCAACCTCAATGCTGGAAACAAAACATCAATTGATAGCATTCATTTTTACCACTAACAAATTATTAAGAAACAAGTAGAAAGTAAACCAGTGGTGAATTTGGGGGGTCATCATGACTTCCATTCCTAACTCCAAGCTACTGGTTTCCAGTGGACAGAATTGGGCTTCTTCCCTTAGAGGTGGAGGAATCAAATAAGAGCAGCTTCTCAGGCCCAAAGGTCAGAGAATCCCTGAAAGAGCTTGGCTTTTCAACATCTGAGCATCTCAAACTGCTAATGAAGGGGCAGGATCTTCCTGTCCAAAAAAGGCAAGGGGTTGGGTTGAGAGCACCCTACTATTAAGATGGGGAGAGGGACTTGAGCAGAGGAAGATCAGAAAGACTTCCTCCAAGATGCTTCAAGAGGGACAAAGCATTTTCCTCTTTTCACTCCAGTCTTAGGGCAAGATACACCTTTTTCACTCAGCACCTGTGGAATTCCTGTTTATCTGAGGGAAAGGTATAGAACCCATGTTGTATAATAATTGCTGGAAGAGACAGATGAACACCTGACCAACAAAGTAAAAATTTCTGAATGCAATACATGTACATAATTCTAAAAACATGAATTTTCAACAAAATATAATAAAGTAGGTGAATTAAAGAACAGGCCACATTAGTGGCCCAGAAGATCAAAATGCAAGAAATAGATTTTTTTAAAAAAATCCAGGAATTAATTTAGCAAAAATGTGTGACCTCTATGGAAAAAAATGTTATCTTTATTAAAGGATGTAGAAGAAGAACTAAATTAAGTGGAAATTCATGTTCATGGTTGGGAAGACTTTATTATAACTATTCTCAACCTCACCAAAATAATTTGAAAACGCAATGCAACTTCAAATTAAATCACAACACAGTATTTTTCCTCCTGGTACAGCTTTTACCCCCTTCTTTCCTAATACCACCACTTCTTGACCAATGATGGAATAGTAAAGATTTGGTAAACCAACGACAAAGCAAAAAAAAAAAAAAAAAAAAAAAAAAAAAAAAAATAAATTAAAAAAAAAAAAAAAAAAAAAAAAAAAAAAAAAAAAAAAAAAAAAAAAAAAAAAAAAAAAAAAAAAAAAAAAAAAAAAAAAAAGAGAAAGACACTAATGGGAATGTAGCTAATCCTAAATTTACATGGTGAAATGCAGAGCAAGAAGAGTGAAGGCAATTCTGAAAAATGATTAGGAAAATCTCACCCTATCAGATATCAAGGCTTACTACAAAGCTCTAATAATTTAAGCAGTAATGATATCAACAGGCAAGGATAATCAGTAGAACAAAATTGTGAGCATAGAAACAGGCCTGTTTGTAGATGGAAACGTGTTGCAGAGGTAGCTTTGAAAGTAAATGGTGAAAGAATGGACTTTCTTATTTTTTAAATGGCTCTTTGGCAAAAAACAAAATGAAATTCTTTAACTCATAGCACACACACAAATACATTCTAGATGGTTTGAAAACATAAATGTGAAGACTTTAAAAAAAAAACAAACACTTAGAAGAAAATAAAGAAGAAATGCATTCACCACACTGGGGTAGAGAATCCCTTCTTTAAAACATAGAAAGTAAGCTTACCAAGTGCTGTGTGCATGTATATACCTATTACTCTGAACTACACTATGATGTGAGACTACAATGCACCAATAGAAGTATATTTTTAAAAAGACCTATACAGTACAAAGTTAGAAGGAAAATAAGATTTCCTATACTATTACTAAGTCATTCTGTGATAGAAGATAATAGTAACTAAGTGAAATGTCAAATGAATTGGAAGGATATATTTGCATTGAAATAACTTCCAAAATTCTCAGAAATCATTAAGAAAGAAAAATTATCAAGGAAAAAAATGGGCAAAAGAACTTAAACCTTTTTGTTAGATGTATAAGTTGATACAATCACTTTGGAAATAATTTTGGCAATGCCTAATTAGAAAGTGCGTACCTTATGACTCAGAAATTACATTTCAAAAGAAGGACCTAGAGAAACTTGCACATGCACACAAGGAAATATGCACAAAACTGGTCTTTACAGCACTCTTTGAATGAATGTTACCAACCCACCTGGAATGCATCAATGAAGTTTACTATAGAAGCTAATGTGAATCAGCCAGATCCACATGTATCGGCATAGGTAAGTATCAAAATATTTGGTAAAAATGGAAAATTGGATAAATATGAGTATGGTAAGGAAGAATAAAAATATAATGGGAGTGGTACACAAATCAGAATACTTAGTGTGAGGATGAAAGGAAGGAGATGGGATGAAAAGTGAATTTTAGCTAAATCATTTAAGAGTGACAGATATAGGCAAAAATGACAAGTTAATATTTTAAATTTCTGTAGTCTGTAAATTGGCATCTCCTACTACTTTATAAGTTTGAAATGTTTCAATACTAATTTTAATAGGAAAATAGAGCTTAGCATAGCACTTTCCATATAATAAGCCCTCCAAAAAAATAATAACTATTTGGGAATTTTCTGGGATGTAGCAGTCAAATCTCAGTAGTGAGTCTCCTAGCTTTGTTCTCTCATCCGTATGTGTAATGCTTTACTCGACTCAATTTCTAGAACCTCCTGTTCAGACTGTGTTTACAGGTTATCATAAATAACCTGAAGGGAGCTGGGTATGATGGTACAGACCTATAATCCTAATACTTGAGAGACAGGAGGATCGTAGGTTCGAGGCTAGCCTCAGCAATTTAGTGAGGATCTTAGCAACTTAGACTTTGTTTCAAAATAAAAAATAAAATAGTGCTGGGATTGTAGCTCTGAGGTAGAATGTCCCTGGGTTCAGGTCCCAGTACTTGGGGTAAAAACACAACAACCCCTGAAGGGTAGAATTTACATGTAAGGAAGTTATAGTTTTTCCCTTTAATGCTTACTCTGAAGCAGAAAAGCAATAAAAAAAAATTCTATTAACAGAACAGTTCTTTCTGAACAGTAATCTTCTGAATATTGAAACTGTAATTCTTAAATAAGGTATAAACATTTGGAACTAAAGGCATCTGGAGCTCAGATGAATTTAATAGGTTATACCTAGCCAGGCGTGGTGGCGCACGCTTGTAATCCCAGCATTTGGGAGGCTGAGACCGGAGGATCTGGGTTCGCAGCCAGCCTCAGCTACCTAGTGAGGCACTCCACAACTTAGTGAGACTCAGTTTCAAAATAAAGAATAAAAAATAGGGCTGGGGGTATAGCTCGGAGGTAGAACACCCCTGAGTTCAATCCCTAGTACCGAAAAAAAAAAAAAAAAATAGGTTATACCTTACAAAGGTCCTCAATTTTTCATGTAAATATATTAAATAATAACCCAATATTTCTTATCTGAAAATTAATGTATTAAAGCAATCTTTATGGGAAAAAAGAAAGGGATCTAGTCAGTTGAGAACTTTATAATCACTTTCATCATGTGTGTGAGAGCTTATCAGGTATTTCCCTAGGACTCACCCACTGAGTAAATTTTAAGCAGTTTGCATCTTAACCAACATCTTTATATATTCTATCTTGAGCCCACTCCTCAGACCCCATATCCTCCATATTTTTTCTATCCAAAATAGTTGCAGGAACATCCAGATTTCATGGAGTAGCTGACAGCATTACTGAGTATCCCCACCAGATAAGATCTAAACCTATTTCATTTCTGATTACAGCCAGAATTCTACTATGGCTCCTGGAGCTATCCAAAAATACTTGAAAGAAGAATTATTTTTTCTAAAATAGCAGTAGCTCCCCTCTTTCCCTTGCCTCAGGCCATGTGAGATGGGGAAGGTGTTTTGCCTATGTTTCTCCTAGCTAAGGCCTCTCTAACATTTCTTTAAATTTTGTGGTTTCCATACTACCTGCCTTTTAGCTTTTACCATAAAGATGATGTAATTTTCCTTCTTGTCTCGT
Source organism: Graphiurus murinus (assembly GCA_004027655.1). Classification (NCBI taxonomy): domain Eukaryota; kingdom Metazoa; phylum Chordata; class Mammalia; order Rodentia; family Gliridae; genus Graphiurus; species Graphiurus murinus. Next base: position 6,915 of record PVLC010018164.1, read on the forward strand.
AACATTCCTTTTTTGGGGACAGTTACTAAGTTCTTATTAATGTTTTCCTCTTTAGGACATATTTAAGAACTCGCCAAGCAGAATCAGGCTGTATTGCTTTTGCTGTGCACAGATTCCTTTCAGAATCTGCTTATATTCTATTTGTGGTGAAGTTGATTCTGAAGCTAATTTCTCTAACAGTGTAGCACTTCTAAGAATGATTTTAAAATTATTCTGAGCTGGATATAGTGGGGCATGACTGTAAGCTCAGTATTTGGGAGACTGAAATAGAAGGATTGAAGGTTCAAGGCCAACCTCACAACAAGGACCTTGGCAATTTACTGAGACCCTGTTTCAAAATAAAAAATAAAATAGAGCTAGGGGGATATAGCTCAGAAGTAAAATGCCCCTGAGTTCAATCCCCAGAACTAACACACACACACACACACACACACACACACACACAGTCTAAATATTTTGGGGTGACATTGAATGTATTTATTAAATGCAACGAATTAGCTCTAGAGGAATGATGGTGAAATTATGACCTTATTGAATTAATCCCACTATCAATAATATTTATTAAAATTCTCCAGTGGAATAAAAAAAATCTGAAGACGTATTATGAAATTTTAGGGAAAACATTGGGAAGAAATAGAACAGTTTCCCCACTTTGTATGGAGGCTATTTGTTTAGTAGAAAGGACTATATATGAGTCCTTATTCTGTTATTTATATGGCCTGGGAAATAAGACAATGCATATTAAGACCCAGCACAGTGCTCTAGAATTTATCATTTCAATTCTCAGTAAATTTGTTTCATTACTAGGAGTCTTCAGAAAAGTTCAAATTGAGAGTTTTATTATATTTATTAAAGCTGTGCTCAGCTTAAATCTTAGAGACAAATAAAGACAAACAAAGTCTTTTCATTTGTTTTCTGTTGTCTCTACCTTTGCCACCTCTTGACAGCAAGGGTGAACCAAAAACTTTGACCAGCAGGCTCTGTGCCCCGTTCCTAACTAGTCTAAAGTGAAGTAACTAGATGTTATTATCAAGGTCTTGATTCCTTCAGATCTCACAGGGATTAAAATTATTTTCTGGCATAGTTGACTTAGATTCAATTTTACACCACAAAGTACCTAGTACAGTGCCTAAATTTGAAAAAAGTGTAGTTACTATTGTTATTTGCAATTTACCCAGGGCTTGGTACACCTAGGGGAATCCCTGAGTTGCAAAGTGATTTTAAACTAAGTACTCTGAAGCCGGGTGTGGTGGCGCATGTTGTAATCCCAGTACTTGGGAGACTGAGACCACCGGAAGATCTGGGTTCTAGGCCAGCCTCAGTTACTTAGTGAGGCCCTCCACAACTTAGTGAGACCCTGTTTCAAATAAAGAATAAAAAATAGGGCTGGGGGTGTAGCTCAGAGGTAGAATGCTCCTGGGTTCCATCCCCAGTACTGAAAAAAAAAAAAAAAAAAAAAAGTACTCTGACATCTAGTAGAATTTCATTCAAATTTTGTGTGATTCTAGTCAGATTACTTAATCACTCTCTGCTTTGTTTCCCTTCCTTATAAAATAGGCACAAGAATGCTGTCAGCATGCGAATGTTCATTCATCTTTTTACTCATTGGGTCTAATGTTGTACAGCTATTTGTGTAATACCTACCTAGTGTTAAGCACTATGTTAATATGCCGTTAAGGTAGACAGCACACATACTTGGCTACTAGTTTCATATTCACTAAGGAAGAAACAGAGCAGTAGCAATTTCTCCTGCCCAGATGCATCCTAAGGGAATACACAGATATGTGATTGGGAGAAGAACTCCTACAGTTGGGCTACGGGGCTTTTGAGTTGCATAGTATAGGCAGTGCCAGCTCCTATCCTAGAATAAAAGAGATTAGAGTAAAACAGCACCCTGTCGTGTTGAAACCTTAGCTATAACCCGCCTATCACTTATGGTTAGGGATTTGAAGAAGTTGAAGCCTTGATAATATCAATCTGCCTTAGTTCAGATCAGTTAAGAATGGGACACTGAAATCCAAATACTTGGGAAGCTGAGACAGGAGGATCAGGATCGAAGGTTCAAGGCCAGCCTCAACATTTTAGCAAGACCCTGTTTCAAAATAAAAAATAAAATAGGGCCGAAGGTATAGCGTGGAGGTAGAATGGTCCTGGGCTTAATCTCCAGAATAACAACAAAATAATGGGACACTGAGCCTCCTATTGGAGGTTCTCAGTCAGCACAGCTGTCAAGAGCTAGAGAAGACAGAGGCAGTAGGATGTAAATTGGGGCTGTGATGAAAGTTTTATTGTTAATAACACATTTTCTAAGATGTTGGGGGACTAGGCTCAAAGTCTTGAGGTTGAAGCTATATAATAGCAGCAAATTTATGGAAGAATTTGCTACATTAGCATTCATGATTGGGAACACACTAATCTTATAGTTGTGGGGACAACTGTGATCCAGGCAGTGCAACTGACCATGATTGATTGCCTCAGGAAATGGGGAAATGGGCTTACCCATTTCCTGTACAGTTTCCAGTAAACTCTGCAGAAAGCCATTCCTTTTCTTGGAGGCCAATCTGCTGGGGGTTAGCTTTGGGTAAATTAATCCTTATCTCTTAGCTAAACAGTGGAGGCATATTGTTAAGCAAAAGTAGATAATATTAATCTTCAAATGAACTATTTTTCAAAAGGGGAGATAGACTAGTTAAGTTGTCATACAAAATGTAGAATTTCAACTATGGTAAGTACTCGAAGAGAGATACATAGTGCTATAAGATATAGTAATCAAGGGTTGGTAAAATACAGGGCATCAGAGAATGGAAACTTAAGGAAGTGGTAATTGAAATAAGACATGAATAATAAGTGATAGATTGCTTTGAAAATTATATGAGAACTTAAAAAAATAGGTAGCACATAGCAAGCTGTTGTAGAATGAAGACTGGTGTTCTTATTGCTAGTCTCTTGTGACTAGAGTTTTTGCTGAGAGTTTATGTAGATGAGGAGGAAGGAATGCAAATGAATCACTTAGCATATCAATTTAAAGGTATACCTTAAAGTTAATTAGGGAAGCAGAAATGAGTAATGGCAAAACATGAATAAAAAAATAAGGGGAAAGAGAATATAAGATCAGTTCAATGTCAAACTATCAAGAAAAAAAATGAACAGGTAAAATGTAGAAGCTGGGAAGCAGTTGTATACTGGCTGGATTAATGACCTGGAATGAACTGTGAATACACAGGTGAACTTTTTAAAATCTCAGCGCTAATTTCACAGAGAAAGTCCCTCTCTAAAGGTATCAGAGCTAACTCAAATCACTGTCTTTATCCTTAAGGCACTCATAATTTAGTGTGGGTGACAGATTGTTCTTCATCAACCTGCCTAAATTAAAACAGGCAGAGAGATAAATACTATTGTCATTATGATGTTCTGAGGAGGTCCCCGAGGAGGGAGGTAGACCTTGATTCAGGTCATGAGGGTACTTTACATTATCACAGAAAGGAATTCAAAGGCAGATTACAGTAAGGTACAGATTGATTTCTTTGAAAGAGGAAAGAAATACACACTCTGAGAAACAGGTTAGAGTGCAGGCACTGGAGAGGAATGTGCTAGTTACATCTTAGCTAGGCATATTTATACATGCAAATTATATAATATGAAGACATGATCTTAGTTCTTCTTTGCGTTGCAGTCTGGATATATTAATAATTACCTACAAGGACTTATACAGGGACTTTTTTGTTCTCGACAAAACATCTCTAATAATCTTCCCTTCAGGATTTTTGTCATTCTGCATTACAAACTTAAATAGTACTATATTGGTGCAACACTGAGAGTTTGATACTACCTTGACCCAGGCATGGTGGCACATGCCTGAACCTTAGCAATTTAGCAATGCCTTGCAACTTTGTGAGACTCTGTTTCAAAATGAAAAAATAAAAGGACTGAGAGTGTAACTTAGAGGTACAACTCTCCTGGGTTCAATTCCCCAGTATCAAAAAAAGAAAAAAATACAACATTGATGTGACATTAAGGGTTTGATTGAAGATATGACATACAGATGAAGTAATCATATTGTTGGGTTCAAATTTGGGGTGCCTCACCAAAGAATGATCACTTCACACAGAGCAATGCAAAAGCAAGAAGGAGGTTTATTGCTAGCTCGAGCTAGGGTCCAAGTCTCATCCAACACAGTGGAATCTTGACAAGGATCCCCACTCTGGCTTTGTTTAGCCTTTTATAGTGGGGGTGTACACAGGCAGGAATGGGATTGGTGAAATCTTGTTGCCAGGGCAGAGAGAGACTATGGGGACCATAAGGATTGGCTGGTTTGTCTAGAAGGGATACAGGGTGTATTGGGATAGGTTTGGCCCATTAGGGTGGGACCTAAGGACTAGAGTCTTTTGGTAATTGGACAAAGATATCTAGTGGGTCTGGGGACTCTTATCTTTTTGTCTGATTAGCTTCAGGGCCGTTTTGCCTGGGAAAAAGCAAAACAGGCCCAGGCCTGCCAATCCTCCACCCGACTTCTCAGACCATCATGGCAGTGCCCCACAATATGACCTAAGGATAAAGCCTAATAATTGATTTAATAGTGTCTGTGATGAAAGTATGTTAATTTTCAATCTATAAGAAAGTAGACTTTAAATCTGGATTTTAATCATGGCCACTCTTGTTTTATCCCTCATGTCTCCTTTTTACCTCTCCTATGCCTTCTATCTTATCTCCCTATGAGATCAGCATGTGTTAAATTAATGAATTAATTCCATTGGGGAAGACTTTCCCAATGATGTGAACTTTGAGATTTTCCCTGAAAAAGGGGAGCTTCTCTTTAGTGTATGCTATCCATTTTAGATACAGCTAGATTCACTTGTTTCTATTTGTAGTTAATATTAGGAAAGACCTCATCTTTTGTTGATTTTATTTCGCATTTTTGCTACCTTACATGTACCTTATTCCATTGCCAATTGGAAGCCATTGAAACTTCCAAAGACAGAAATGGTGATCGGAGCTGCACTTGACTGTTCTATCCCTGGCACCAGAACAACCGGCTAGAGGGAAAGGTGGGAGGCAGAGATCCATCCTAAGCATCATAAAGATTACATTGTTTATATTTAAAATCGCTTCCGAAGCAATTGGTTATGTAGAGCAAAGTGTGCTTCCTGATGCTGAATGGAAATTACCCTATGAAAGTCGTCCACTAGAGGTCACCAAAAGCTTAAAGATCGCAGCTTCATGGTTCTGCTTCCCTGCATCCTAGGGCTTGTGCTCCAGGGCCTGGAGTTTTATGACTAAGCTGGTGCTTATACCTTCCTGGATACAATGACAATTAATTGAGGCAATTGGAAATCTTTGTCTAATTAGATGCTGAACATTGTGTACAGCTGAAAATACCAGAAGTATATCCAAGTGCATACAAATATTCAATTTGGTAGGGAAGGATAAATGATTTGTCCTGATTGAATTGGCTAACTACTTTGAAAAAATTATATATTATAGTAATTGTATACATACATATATATATATATCATTATTTACCAAAATGAGTTTTAGGTATATTAATATTTTTCATAGGAGTGTGCTGCTATGCCTGGCAGGAATAAATAATATTTCTTAGTGATTGTTCTGAGTAAGCAATGAGATAACACACCTCATTTAATCTTCACAATGACTCTATGAAGTAGCTGTCATTTTTATACTCATTACAGATGAGGAAACTTAGGCCTAGAGAAGGTAAATAATTTTCCCATGGTTAAAATGATAGAAATTTAGTAGAATAATAATTTTTATCTGATTAATTAGCCTCTGGAGCCTGGGATTTTACTTAGGTACACTGCCTGAAAGTCACTCCTGCCTGGTAAGTTGTAGCTTAAGAGCCTGGGTCTCTATTTTATAATGTCAATCAAAATGAGTCAATTTTCACTCTGAAGTTCTAGGAAAAAATTCTAACTGGCAAGTGTTCTCCCTTATTTAATAGGCATTCCTATTTTAGAATTATACAAGTTTATTGAGAAGCAGAAATACATTAAAATTAGCATGTTGAGTAACTTAAAACACAATACCTAGTTTCACCCAATGCATTGATATCTTTTTCTAACTCACGCTTCATACTTCCTTCATGGAAACAGTAAGAGATAGAGTAAGAGGACATTTTGGGTAGCTGCTGTGACATTCTTTGCTAGATACTGACTATTCTTAACTACTTTTGTAATTAACTTCTTTATAGTTAGCCTCTTATCTATCATGTATGGCAGCTGCCTTGAACTAAGAAATCTCACAATGAGTCTTGAATTGAAACTGGTATGTATGTTTAAAAATACAGTGTTTCTTGATTATCAAATCCAGAGTCAAGCTCAGCTTTGTCAGAATCTGGGGGGGATGCAACTCTAATATTGACCTCTTTCTGTGGCAGCTGTCTGGATATAATTTGAGTTTCAACTTATCTCAGCATTCCATTCCTTAATTCAATCATGCCACCATTTGAATTTTCCAACTACTTCATGACCAGCAACTCATTGACTTCTATCTGGTGTGAAATTGTAAAAGTATGAGATGTCCTAATTCCCCCATTACATGACGACACCATCCACTCTTATATCAGTCAGATGATGTAATAGGATTTTCATCTCTAGTCTTGAATTTGTTCCAGGTAACTCAATCATTGCAACATTTTTTGTTTTATTTGTGTTTGATGTCATTATTGTTTGATGATAAACTCTTTATTGCTGTTTGATTGCTATTGGCCAGTTTAAGTTTTCTATATCTTCTTGACTCAGTTTAGGAAGGTTATATGTGTCTAGAAATTTGTCAATTTCTTCTAGACTTTCCACTTTGTTGGAGTATAGTTTTTCGAGGCTACACATGGACATTGTATGATTTCAACTTTCTATCCAGTCTGGAAATTTAATTGTTATAAGCTTTTTCCTCCTGACTTTATTTTGTGTTTGGGTGGTATTCTAAATCTTCTAAGGTTGATACTATGGTAGATGTCTTCACCAAAATCAGAGATCTGGGGAAATGAACCATTTGTATGATATTTTCAATTAGGAGGAAATATTTTGGGATAGTAATCACTCTGAGCATGTAGACAATCTAGGAATGTAATCCCACTTCTCAAATGCTCATGTTTCCAAGAAAATGTCTAGCCTTCCAAGGAAGAATGAAGGGACATGGGGCTTGTGACAGGGAGCCACTACGTGCTTAAGGTTATCTTCAGCCTCCTGTTTACTCATTTAGTAGAGATTATTTCAGTGCTTACTACTTCTCAAGCATGGTTCAGAAGGTGGGAATGCAAATATGAGACACTGTGTTCTTTACCTTTTAGAATTTATTTCTCAGTCCAGCAGCAAAGAAGACACAAACCAGTCATTGCAATCTAGCTCACACATAAGAGTACAAATGGAAACACTTCACACTAGCAGCAGAAACAAGCTTTTGCTTTGTAATAGAAGAAAAATGGAAAGCTATAAATGAACCTAAAAAGAAGGCAGCAAGTGAATTTCGATAGTGCTGTTGTGTGTTGCCTCTTATATGCAGTGAAATCTTTTTGACACAGAACTCCAAAAGTACATCATAACAGTGAAGTGAAAAATAAGTCATAAATATTATGAACATTTTGATATATGAAAATTACAAACTAAGAAGATTAGTTTTCACCAAATGGATTTTATGGCCTCAGTAATAACACTGCTCTATTTATTTTTATTATTTCTGCTGCAGTAAACAATCCACATGTAACTAATATATTTGGATTAAATATCTGTGCTTCATTTGTTTGAGGAAGGATTAGCAACAAAGCTGGATTTATGAACCTTGGGGGAGGGGTGCTTTGCTGAAACACTTATCTGATTTTATACATGATTCCCACCAGCCATGCTCATAGGCCCACAATGATACCCAGGAGAGATGGAATTAACCAGGCTTCTACTCCTTAAGCATATAACTTCTGGCTAGCCAGAATAATAACTATAAAAATAGCAGTGAAGCAGTGCCCAGGCTGGTGCTAACCCAGTACTATGGCAGCAAGCACTATTCCTGGCCCCATGTGAGGGCCAGGTTCTCCTTCCTCCTAATCATTTTGGAAGGCTCTTTCCCAGCCTCAGATAGTTTCCTTACACATATGCATGGATCGGTACTGGGCTGAGTACTCTAGGTGTACCCTATGCTGAAACCTGGAGTTCTCTCTGTGCTTGTTCTCCTTTCTCCTTTCTCTCTCTCTCTCTCTCTCTCTCTCTCTCTCTCTCTCTCTCTCTCTCTCTCTCTCTCATTTATTTGTGGTACTGGGAATTGAACCCAGGCACATTCTATGGCTGAGCTACACCCCCAGCTCTATATTTTTTTTTATTTGAAACAGGGTCTCACTAAGTTACAAAGGGCTTTACTAAGTTGCTGAGGCTGGCTGTGAACCCGACATCCTCCTGTCTCAGCCTCCCAAGTACTGGGATTACAAGTGTGCACTGCCACCACACTTGGCTATGCAGTCTCTTTTCTCTAGTACTGTGGCATGCATATGGTAATGATCTCCTCTGGACTCTTGTGTCTCTGTCTCTGTCTCTCTCTCTCTGTCTCTCTCTGTCTCTCTGTCTCTCTCTCTCTCTCTCTTTGGTACTGGAAATTGAACCCAGAGGTGTTCTACCTTGAAACAGGGTCTCACTAAGTTGCAGAGGCCCTCACTAAGTTGCAGAGGCAGGCGACAACCCTGTGATCCTCCTGTCTTAGCCTCCCAGGCACTGGGATTTACAGGCACGAGTCACCATGCCAAGATAGTCTCTGTTTTAAACTAAGAGTATTGGTCAAGCTCTGCCTGGGTCCTTCCTCCCTGCTTTCAGTAAAAAAAAAAAAAAAAAAAAAAAAAAAAAAATATATATATATATATATATATATGTATATATATACATATATATATATTTTTAATAGAAAATATAAAGTGTAGAAATATATTCAAGAATAAATAGGATATATAAATAGGGTAAAAACCATGGAAACAATTTAAAATCTATAAGAGAACATTCTAAACGCACATTTATTTTATTTAGATTAAAAAAAAATAAAAGATAGGCAATATCTAAATTCATCTTACAACAGTATAAACTTACTGCCAAAACTGGACAAAGATATAAAAACATAAAAATTATAAACATTTTTCACCTATGAGTATAGCTAAAAATACATTCTCAACAATAGTAAATTGAACCCCACATTTAAAGAGTAACATATCATCAGCAAGGTGTGGTGATGCATGCCTGTAATCCCAGTACTTGGGAGACTGAGACAGGAGGATCCTAGGGTCGAGGCCAGCTCATGGTAACTTAGTGAGACTCTGTTACAAAATAAAAATTAAAAAGGGGTCAGTGTGTGGCTCAGAGATAGAACTGCCCTGTCTCTTAGGTTCATTCTCTAGTAACACCATACACACACATATGCATACACACACACACACACACACACACACACACACACTGAATTAAAGGAAGAGAAAAAGAAAGAGATAAATATAATATTTTGACAGCCTGATTATTTACTTATTTGGTTTAAGGTGAGAAGGGACCTCTACTTTCAATGTCAAGAATAAAACGATATTTTTACTTTTCTTATTTTTTAGAAAGAAACATTAGAATGTCTTTACTACCTAATTTCCTCCTTTTTCCTTTGCAGTTTTAAATAAAACCACTGGGATTTTAAATGTTTGTAATTTATGATTTATGTCACATAGCTGCTCTGTCAAAAGTAATTAGTGACAATTGCATTCAATTCCATTAGGATGTTTTCAAATTATCTAGATTAAGTTTTGTTTATTTTTAATACTTCCTGCCAATTTTTTTAAAATACTGTCTTCCTTTTATTACATTTATTTATTTATTTATTTATTTATTTATTTATTTATTTATTTATTTATTTATTGGTACTGGGGATTGAACCCAGGAGCATTCTCTGAGCTACATCCCTAGGCCTTATTTATTTATTTATTTATTTATTATCTATTGTATTTATTTTTTTGTGGTACTGAGGCTTAAACCTAGGAGCATTCTACCTCTGAGCTACATCCTCAACCCTATTTTTTATTTTTATTTTGAAACAGGGTCTCATTAGGTTGATGAGAGTCTCACTACTTGCTGAGGCTATCCTCAAACCTGTGATCCTCCTGTCTCAGCCTTCCAAGTACTCGGATTACAAGCGTGAGCCACCACACTTGACTTTTATTTTTATTTTGAAACAGAGTTTCTCTAGGTTGCTTGAAGGCTTCACTAAGTTGCTGAGGCTGGCCTCGAACCTGTAATCCTCCTGTCTCATCCTCCCGGGTACTGGAATTAGAAGTATGTGCCACCACACCTGGCAAGTTTTGAATTTTTAAAATTTCATTTTGTGGTCAAAGTGGTCATCTAAATGTAAAATATCACATTAACCCATGTGATAACTTTGAAGAATGGAAATGTGGTTGATAGATTTTCTGAGTTCTCCCATCATTGGGAATGTCTTTCAGTAGATTATTAGAGGAATGCTCACTAGGCCATACAGAAAAAGATGATATGTCTTTTGCTTTCAAGATTCTATAGCCAATGCATTTTTTATTGTGGAGCAGAAATCTGGGGCCAACAAGACTGTATTTTTCCTTTGTAGTTTCCTTCTACTCAGACACCGGTAGGATTTGTTTTTTAATCCTTAAAATTCACAAGTCTAAAGAAGATAGACTCTTTCTATTTTTAAAGATAGGCTCTTTTAAAAGTTACATATGCATGTGAATTAAAGACATTTCACCCTGTTCTTAAGTCCTTGGCATGTTTATCTTTTCTTTGACCTTGCTTTTCTTCCTTCAGGATTTTCTTTGAGGAGTGGTTTTTACATGCATTTTTCATATTCTTTGTCTCCCACATCTCTAATGTTTTCTTTCATCAGCTCTCTCTGTATTGGGCTGTAGTGAGCCATTTCTCTAGAGGTTTATTTTTTCCAGAGCATGTATTTAGTTCATTATCTCAGGCTTTGTTTTGTTTTATTTTCCACAGCAAATCTCTTATTTGCTGATTCTATGAAAAATTCAGTAATCATTCTTCTTCAAGCCTTGAAAAATATTTCCTGATCTTATATTGTGCTTTTCTTGTAATTACGTATTCTAACATAAGTCATAAATCTTGTTGAGTATGTGAATTGTAGATTTTGTAATTATTTCTTTTTAGGGTAACAAGTCAGTTTACTTGAGGTATCCAGCTAGGGTTAGAACTTTTCAGAATGGTCCTTCTTTTTCATGGCTAAGTATTTTTGTAGTTCAATTACATTTTATATTTTTCACTATATCTACTGAGGGATGTCTTTATTTTATCAGCAGAGACAGAAGATAGCTTTCATAAGAGACAGTATTTATTCCTTTCAAATACTTGAAACACTGACAAACATTTTAGATTGTCTTCATATGTTACTTTGCCATTTTAAAAATCTGGAAACTTATAAGGAAAATTAAAACTACTGAGATAGGAGCAGCCAAAGCAGGGAACATTGTTTTGGTGGGTGCTCAAACGCTAGTTTCCAAGTTTATTGTGACAATTCAAGTTACAGAGCCATGCATCCTCATCTTTCCTCTTTCTATTCCTCTTCTACTGTCATCCTCCTCCTCCTCCTAGTAGTATTTATGTTGTCTTCATTTGTATTTCATTTTTATTGAAAAATATGTTATGCATGCAGAAAAGAGTATAAAGTTATTTGTATAATTTAAAGAAAAAGAAAATGAATGCATTTGTAATCACTAATTAGATCAAGTCATCACACAAAAAGTCCCCTCATTAACTCTCTCCAAATGCAGTCCTTCTCCCTCACTTGTAGGTAACCACTTTCTTTACATTTAAAGTATTAATACTTTCTTGACTTTTGTAAAGTCAGGTTCTTGATTTTTTATATTTTAATAAACAAATTATTTTCTTAATTAGTATTATAGAGCTTTGCCAAATTTTATAATTTTTTTTACAATGAGTCAGAAAATTATTTTAATAATTATAAAATTTTTTTTTACACAATCAGTATAAAATAGCAGTTGATTATTTCCTAATTATCAGCATTACTTCGACTTGAGGTCTTGGCTAAGTGGGGCTGAAATCAACAAGAGGTTTTGGACTGTTGGCTCAGAAATCATCCTAGGAAGCCCACCCTGTTGATGCCTGTCATGCTTAGCTCTGATGAGATGACCCGGTCCTTTCAAGAAAAATGATCTCTCTTCATTCATTCTTTGGAGGCTTGAAGTGAATTTGGCAGCGTTCATTAAACACCTTCCAGCTCCTATCATTTACCACTTCTTCAACATTCAGTTCTGACTGCATCCATTTTAACTTTGTTCTTTTCTAAGTTGTTTTAATAATGTTAAATTATCCAAATTCTTTTCTCTCTCTTCTCGGAGGTTTTTTACTACTGCTGAGGTCTGGGCTATACAATTTTTTATAACTCTGTCCCTACTGGCATGTGCTGTCATCAAAGACTCATAAAGTTGTTTACAGGTTTGGCTGGAATCAATTTTCCCTGCAAAGGAAGCTGTTGGAACCATAGTGTTTAATTCATGTATTATTCTGTCATCAATTGTCCTCATCACCTTGAGTAATTCCTGGAACTCGGTGAACTCCTCACAGTTCACACTGTCACTGGGCACCGCCATATTGGACCCAAATTTTATAATTTTATGTGAAAGAAATTATTGTATTCTTTTGTGACTTTCTTCTTTGGATCAATATTTCTGAGGTTTTTACATGCTTTTGAGTGAGGTAGTAGTTTATTGATTTTCATTGCTGTGTAGCATTCTATTGTATGAGTATGCCATAATTTATTCACCTGTTTTGTGCTGGTACATATCAGCACCATTTCCAGTTGGGGAAATTTTTGAACAGTATTGCTCTCAACATCCTGGTATTTCTGTCCCTATAGTGGCTACTAAATAATGCCAAACTGTTTTCTAAAATATATGACACCTTTAGTATACAGTTCATCTAGCTATGTTTGTTAATAACTGTTATTTAACCTCTTTTCCAAATCTTGACATCATCACACGTTAATTTATTGACCAGTTTGGTAGGTGCTTGGCTCAGTATTAAAGCAATATCCTGGGTATTTGAAATGGGAATGTTATGCCTGACTTAATCTTACATTAAGGGTACAACTCTTTGGAGTCACAGCTCAGTGAAGGAAGGATCTCCTTTGAGAATCCTCACCTACAAGCCTTCTGGATTTATTCTTCTGTTTCTCAAGCTTCAGTAAGCCTTGATAACTATTATTGACCTTTTGCTCACTCAGCAAAAGCTCCTTCATTTACCTATTGGCCTGATAATGTCTTATTATTTTGGCAGATCTTTAATATACTTAAGAAGATTTATTTTTGTTACATATTTTGTCCAAAAATTTAGTAGGGTTATATATATATATCCAGAGCAGATTTGGTTGGTCCGAAAAGCCTTAAGCCTGTACTTTATGGATAATGTCATTTCCTTTTAAATTGCAGTAGGATTTAGATAGGCTTCTTTTCCTGCAAATCTCCAGTCTCTGCTCTCTTCATTATTAAATAAAGGCATAGTGAAGATGGCTAAGGAACTAGCTTTGAGTAATTAGGAGTTACTTTGGGATTACTTTCCACTTATTTCCAGACTGACTTTCGTCTTCTTGCAGGGCATTAACAGTTTGATATTCCTTTTTCTTATCTCATATACATTGCATCTTGCAATATATTCACAGTTCAACTGACAAGTAAAATACAACCTTCCATAGTCCCTTTACTGATCAGTTTTTTCTCTTCATTATACCTTTTAGTCCTTTCAATGAGAATTGGAAGAGATAGAAGATGAGGGTTAAACTAATATGTTCATGAGGCCACCAAAAGTCATAGTTCAGTTTTATATATCCTAAAACAATGTTGTTCAATAAATGCTCATTTCATTATTACTTTATAGGGGGGCGATGTTGTTCAGTAAATGCTTATTTTGTTATAACATTATTGGGAGTGTACTATGTTTCTCAGCTACTTAAGGAACTTGTTATATAATATTTTCAGTTTCAACTTCTTCCCTTCCACTAGTTTGTCCCCATCAGCATTTTAAAAGGCTTCTGTTTCTAAAAAAATTCTTTTAACCCCAAGCCCTTTCTACCTATCACCCTGTGACCTTCCCTATCATCCAACTTCATCTCCATTTCTTTATCTCCTAGATCTTTCCAGGTTTCCTCCTGAATTATAAAATTGAAAGTTAATTTGTTGAGTTCCTTAGCAAATTAGTTAAGATTTTAATGAGAATATACCAAAATTATTGGTAAGTTTCTTGTGAATTGATATTTTTAAAATATTGAATTTTCCCATCTAAGAATGCAGGTGTCTCTATTCAAGTTTCTTTATGTCTGCAGATAAAATTGAATCATTTTCTTTATATAAATTTTGCACATTTATTCTTAGTTTTATTCTGAAGTATTTAATGATCTTTCTTTCTGCAGTGAATGCTTTTCAAATACTTTTCCTTCTCAGTCTTTTGTAATTATTACTGCTGGTTGGTATAAGAAGCTATTGATTTTTGTAGATTTCTCTTATGTACCACCATCTTACTCAACACTCATAACTTCTTATGGTTATTCTCTTGATCCTATTGTATATTCTAGGAAGATGGTCATATAGTTTGTGAAATAGTATTTTTTGTTTCTTTTCCCCATATTTGTAACTCTGTTAATATATTTCTTTTCTTAAAGTGGTACAACTCAATAAAATTCTTACTAGTAGCAGTGATAAGAACAATCCTCATTAGCTTTACTGCAGTTGTTTAGTAGGATTGCTTCTAGTGTTTAACAGAGTATTTTCTGTGGAGTCTGTTAAGGGAATTATACTTTAATCTTAGTTTGCTAAAAGTATTGGATTTTTTGTTTGTTTTGCCAAAAATAGCTGTTGAACATTAAAAGATTCTTAGAGGACATCTATCAATCAGGTCATATATTTTCCTTTAAATGATAATATAGAAAATTTTTCAGATAAACCCTCAGTATCATGATATATTATTTTTCAATGTAATACTGGATTTAGTTTTTCAATATTGATTTGCATTTTTTCTTTTTTTTTTTTTTTGGTGGTACTAGGGATTGAACCCAGGGGCATTCTACCTCTGAGCTATACCCCCAGCCCTATTTTTTATTCTTTATTTTGAAACTGGGTCTCACTAAGTTGTGGAGTGCCTCACTAGGTAGCTGAGGCTGTCCGTGAACCCGGATCCTCTGGTCTCAGCCTCCGGAATGCTGGGATTACAAGCATGCACCACCACGCCTGGCCTGCATTTTTTCATCTAGTGTGTTGTAAATGAAACTAATCTGCAGTTTGGGTTTTGTTTCTAATTTAAATATCAGGGTTAGGTTAGCCTTGTGTAATGCTGCTATTCTGTTGTAAGTCTGTGCATTACTTGTAAAGATTATGATAACATCCATGTACTGCCTCAATGACTCAATAGAGAAACTACTAGAACTAATAAGAGAGTGAGGAGGGAGCCAGGGGAAAGCCCACCAGGTACTGTGTGCATGTACGTCACTATAACTATGAACTATATTATGATGTGAGACTATAATGCACCAACAAAAGTACTAAAAAAAAGAAGAATTAAGCAAGATTGCTGGATATTGACTTTCAGAAACGCTTACCATTCTTTCACATGGGCAACTTCTAGAAAACAGAAAATG
>PVLC010018164.1:22662-32721 GCA_004027655.1 Graphiurus murinus
TCTCTCTCTCTCTCTCTCTCTCTCTCTCTCTCTCTCTCTCTCTCTCTCTCTCCATATATGTAAAAGTAAGTATACTTTTACATATTTTTCTCAGTTTTATATGTTGGAAATTTCTTCTTCCAGATGATAATTAAAAGTAAATAGAATAAGTGCAAAGGAGAACAGTTTACGGAAGGAGAGCACTTCATGAATGGATAATATAAATATGATGAGATGTTTGATTTTACTTGTTATTAGAGAAATGTATACAGAGCAACATATATAGATAATTAAAATAATACTTATTGGAAAATAAGGAAGGAGGATCTACAATAAGATATCCTTTAAAATTAAAAACATTGCAAAGCTACACTAAAGTATATGTAATATTTTTCTATTTTTCGTGTATACATACATGTTTAAGACCTTATAGAATGCATTTAATTGGGTGCACATGAGGGGAAATGAAATGAAATAGGCAGGCAGATAAGAAATTGAAGAAGAGTACGGTCATGGTGGTGCACAACTGTAATACCAATATTTGGGAGGCTGAGACAGGAGGATTGTAAATTGGAGGCCAACTTCAACAACTTACTGAGATCCTGTCTCAAATTTAAAAAAAATAAAATAGGACTGGGGTGTGGCTCAGAGGCAGAATGCTCCCAATCCCCAGTAGCTCGGGCATACTCGAGTACGCGCGTGTGCACACACACACACACACACACACATACACACACACACAAATAAGATATTGGAGAAAAAATAGTAGAATAAGCTACTAACAAGAGACATGCCTGTACAGACTGATAGTAACTGCAGAACCTGCTCAACTCACTTCTCTGCACCTGGGGTTTGTTTCTTATATTTAAAAAAGGAAGCTGGATGCACATGATGTACATTCACAAACATATCAAAGTCAGTCACTAAGCCAAACATGAGAAGTAGATGGGGGGAGAGAATGGGGTGGGAATTGAGGAAGGGTTAAATGAGTGATGTGTGCATGTATGCCTCTACCATCCTGTACTTCATAATGATGTATGATTACAATGCACCAGTAAATTTTAAAAAATAGAATAAAATAAAAAAAGCAAGCTGGGTGTGGTGGCACATGCCTATAATCCTCATATCTGGGAGGCTGAGATGGGAGGATCATAGGTTTGAAAAAAGCTTTAGCAAGTACTGAGACTCTCAAACCTAGTGAGACCTTGCTTCAAAAACAACAACAAAATTAAAAGGGGCTGGGGTATAGCTCAGAGGTAGAATGCCTCTGGGTTCAATGCCCAGTAATAATCAATCAATCAATCAATCAAATGAAAAAGGAAACATACAAGTGATATGTCCAGAGAAAGCAAAGGCAGCTAGTCTGGCATGGCACTTCAGAATAAAGTTCTTTTTATCCTAATATTTTAAGATTCTCTAGCAGAAAATCCAGCTGCTCAGGAAGATATCTTAAGTTATGATGTCAGTAGGAACCAGGTAGGTCATACATATACACATATGCAAAATGGATTGCAAGCAGAATAGCCACCAACTCTTGGCAAGGAGGCATTTGTGAACGTGAACCTAGTGTTGCTAGATAGTCTCTGGTGTGTGTGTGTGTGTGTGTGTGTGTGTGTGTGTGTGTGTGTGTGTGTACGTGTGTGTGTGTGTAAAAGAAGCTAGAAATATAATTTTTATGTGAAATCTCTCAATTTTAGGCAATTTACAGTTTAATTTATAAGATTTTACTTTGTGAGTACTGCTTGACTGGTGGGCAATTATTTGATATATCTGAATAGACATACAGACATCCAGTTACTAAATTCTACCCATATATACAGAGTTTCTAATCAGTCTTAGTCCCTTATTCTTAAATACAAATGGGCAACTATGAATCATCAGATATTTAAGGAATGCCTGCAGTATGACTAATGTAGACATACTGGAAAACCCATCCGTTGGGAAGCAGAGATAATTCTGGATACAGAAGACAAGTTTAACTGTATTATACATGGTAATCTTCTTTCTAGGCCTAATAACTATTACTGAGTTTTAGGCCAGAAATTAGATTCCTCATTACTAGCCGGGTGTGGTGGCGCACGCTTGTAATCCCAGCATTCAGGAGGCTGAGACCGGAGGATCTGGGTTCGCAGCCAGCCTCAGCTACTTAGTGAGGCACTCTGCAACTTAGTGAGACCCAGTTTCAAAATAAAGAATAAAAAATAGGGCTGGGGGTGTAGCTCGGAGGTAGAATGCCCCTGAGTTCAATCCCCAGTACCGCAAAAAAAAAAAAAAAAAAAAAAAAAGAAAGAAAGATTCCTCATTACTCTTCTTGGCTTATAAGAAATTAGATATTTATTCCAGAATGCAATTCACATTACAAAATCCTACTGTGTTCATGGATTGGTCACTTATCTTTCCCTATATTGTCTGCAGAATAAAATAAGTGTCACTGTACCACCAGAGAGTGCTCTGATGAATGACAGAACGGTGACAAATTTAATTCTTCTGAGAAACACCACTGTGTCAGTGGTGTGCATTGTCCTTTTGGAGACACATCAGTCGCTACAGGCCTAAGACAGGATTTGATGACAGGACACTTTCTGTGTTGCTTTTGCATTATATTATCCTAGGATATTTTTAGAACTATGTAAAAAGGAAGTGTCAATTCTTTTATGGCCTCTTCCATTTTCTGGAGTAATAAGACAGAATAAGGCCAAGAGCAAATATGTTATTATAATGGGCTATATGCTTTTAAGAAATAATTAAAGTGAATCATGAACTTGCTTAGTTTGAAATCCAGTCTTACAAGGGAGTTTAAGATTTGTGAAATCTGAACTTTTAATGGAAACATTGAATAGACTAATTTGCCTGGAAATATTGGCCATTTACTCATTTTGTGTATTTCATGATTCTTTGAGCTACTGAGTTCCACATTTCTCCATTCGAACTGTATGATACTTACTATAGAGTTCTTTTCATATTTGTTTACCTAAAATATACTGAGCAACTACCAAAACACAAAGCCTAGGGTAGGGGGAAGATACAAAGATAAATTGGCTGTAGGCTCTTTCTTCATACTTTTCTGCAGGTTTGTATCCACCATACTGAGAACCACTGGTCATTCCCATTGAGTCCAAAAAGGATACTGTAACAGAATGATGTTGTGGTTAAAAGCTTAGGTTAAGGAGTCAGACTGTGTGAGTTCACATCATCTCTACAATTTAATAGCTGATCATTTGATCATTTCTGTATCTATTTTCTTATCTGTAAAGTTGTAGTTAAACATATTACACACATAGGTAGTTATAAAGTAATACATAGACTAGTATGAAGATGTAATGCAATATTGCTTATAAATGGTAAAGGAGTTGCTTTTTTTCTTTTTCTTTTTTTTTTTTTTTTTGTACTAGGGATTGAGCCCATGCTGTTCTACTTCCAAACTATACCCCAGTCCTTAACTTTTTGTTTGGAATCAAGGTCTTGCTAAGTTGCTGAGAGTCTCACTATGTTGCTGAGGCTGTCCACGAACCTCTGATTCTCAGTCTCCCAAGTACTGAGATTGCAAGTGTGCACCCCCACACCCACCCCTACACCCAGCTTGAGGAGTTGCTTTTTTTTTTTTTTTTTTTGCAGTACTGGGGATTGAACTCAGGGGCATTCTACCTCCAAACTATACCCCCAGCCCTATTTTTATTCTTTATTTTGAAACAGGGTCTCACTAAGTTGCGGAGTGCCTCACTAGGTAGCTGAGGCTGGACGCGAACCTGGATCCTTCAATCTCAGCCTCCCAAATGTTGGGATTACAAGCGTGCACCACCATGCCTGGCTCGAGGAGTTGCTTCTTGATTCTCACATTATATGGACATCTGAGAGTTTAACTCTTGTAATCACCCTCTGGAATACATTTTATTATTTGGTAATAAGAAATCCAAGGCATAAAAGGATTGAATAATTTTTTTTTGGTACTAGTGATTGAATCCAGGGGCATTCTACTTCTGAGCTACACCCTGAGCCCTACTTTTTATTCTTTATTTTGAAACAGGGTCTCACTAAGTTGCAGAGGGCCTCACTAAGTAGCTGAGGCTCACTGTGAACTTGCAATCCTCCTGTCTCAGCCTCCCAAGTACTGGTATTACAAGTGTGCGCCACCACACCCGGCTGAATAACTTTTAAAAGAATCCACAGGTAATATCAAAGCAGGAACTGAATGTGCCATTTTATATTGTAAACAAGGTTATGTAATTTTTTTGAAGGAGTCACAACTTTAGATGTTCTGTGTCATTAGGATGCTGTGTCCCAATTTTGAGTCTGTAAAATATAATCTAATCCTCAGTGCCTCTTATGAATGACTAGGGCTTTTAAGACTTAAACCCCAGGAAAGTAATCACAAGAGAAGAAATTTGAGAAAAAGAGCAACTTCTTCCTGTCTTAGGGAAAGTTCTTAGATTTTTGAAGACCATACTATTCTTGTGTCTTCCCTTCAGCCCACAGCCCTGGTCTTGCATGCTGATGCCCTTGGGTTGTGATTCAAGAAAAACTTCTCTGCATTGAATTTCTTTGCTGAGAGCTTCAATGGACAAATATCCCAAAGAAACAAAAACTGGTTCTCAGAAATTAACACACTAGCGTGGCTTGATTTAATCAGCCTGATTTCCTAATGCAAACTTGAACCCATCTGAAGGAGCAAAAGGAGTTTTGTTGAATTAAACTGCTAGGTAAGAATAAAACAAGGATGACAATGGCATTATTGGATGCCAGAATAAAAGTGATAGATGGACATCTGGTTAGAAGAAAGAAGAGAGAACACAGTGATGTTGAAAGGGGCATCAGTAGAGAAATAAAGAGGCAGAGGTTGAAGAGAAAGTGCCTAGGCCTGTGTGTTATATGCAGGTGGAGATGTGAGAGAAGGCAGAAGAGTGCTCCAAACCCTTGCTACTCATATTGTAGCTCTCAGGTCAGCAGAAATCACCTGGAGCATGTTAGAAGTGTAGCATCTCAGACTCAACCCATGACTAGAATCTGCATCTTAACAAGAGGTCCAGATGATCTGAATGAACTTTGAGAAGGGAGCATCAAAGGTGCACAGATGGTGTGATGAGAAAAACATGCAGCTGGGTGGTGGAAGGGGGTGGCCAATCAGGTGAGATGGAGGTGTTTATACTTATCAAAAAATCAGCCTGGAAAGAGGTAGTCGTAGACTAGTTTGTGAATAGTTGAGCTGATTGTGAATTATAGATTAGTCTTCACTCAGGCTTTCAGAGCCAGAGGGGGTATTAGACAAAGTCTGGGAGTTTCCAGAGGAATAAAGCTGTGGGAGATGCCTACAAAATTTCTGATATTATTAGGAATTAGTTTTCATTTTCAGCTTTTGATGCTGGAAGTACATTTTTCTTCTCTAATTATTGGGAAGCTGTATTCTGGGAGGTATCCAGAAGTAATTTAAAGCTAGAAATTGCTCCCACAGAGCATAAACTGAGTTCATCCTCTTCTTCCTAAAACATATTCTATTGTCACGCTCTCTGTGTCACTCTCATGGGCTCAGTCCATTATGCAAGATCATAGATATCCTTCTACATTACAACTTGTCCCACATTCCCCATTTCTCATTACCATGAGAACACATTGGCTCTATCTCCTTAACACTTCTTGCATCCACCTTCTTCTTTCCATTTACATGGCTACTGCCTTGGTTCAGTGCCTTCTTGCTCTCTTCCCTGGACTATCGAAATATTCTCTTGTCTCCTGTCTTTGCTCTAGCTCCATTTAATTTTAATCTCAATGTTAGAGACAGAGTAGCATTTCTAAAATGGTAGTACTTAGAATTAGGATATATCCCCCAGGTTAAAATTAGATAATAAGACTTCATTTCCTACAGAATACAGCTTTATATTTCATTACAACTCTCTCTATAGACATTGTCTTATGATTGCAGTTTCATGAATAGAAAAATGTGTTTCAGTGCTGGGTGTGGTGGTGCATGTCTGTAGTTCCAGAACTTGGGAGGCTAAGACAGGAAGATCGCAAGTTCAAAGACAGCCTCAGCAGCATAGCAAGACTCTCAGCAACTTCATTGAGACCCTATTTTAAAAGAAAAATAGAAATGGCTAGGGATATAGCTCAGAGGTAGAATGCCCCTGGTTTCAATCCCCAGTACCACCCCCCCCACACACACATCTTTTTCATTTTGTTGTTGTTGTTACTATTTAACCCAGAAGCCTTCTACCTCTGAGCTACACCCCAACCCTATTTTACTTTTTATTTTGAAACAGGGTCTCCATAAGTTGCTGAGGGTAGTCTCAAACCTGCTATCCTTGTCTCAGCCTCCCAAGTACTGGAATTACAGGTGTGTGCCACCATGCCTGGCTACATGCAGTGCACACTTAACTTCCCCTTCCCTGACTCCCCTCTGTCAGATACAATTTTGAGGGCGATCCTGAGCATCTCCTCCACTTTTTGTGTGTATGCTGAACTTTGTACAGTCTTGGGTCATCATAGATTCCACAAACATGCAGTTCTAAGGCCCTGCTCTATTTATATGATTATACTTATTCTTTCAATATTTCGTTACAAGGAAAAAAAAAAAAGACAGAAAAACACACTATTCCTATGGGGACTGTGAGTCCTGGGCTATAGGGGCATTCAGGGTCTAGGAGATGCTGATGGCTAATGAGTCCTGTGGTACTGGGGCTAAGGACACATTTCAAATGGGAAAATGACCAATTAAGTAAATACATTAAGAAATGAGAACCAGGTTTCTCACTGTAAGAGAAAGGATATTAAACACTGAAAAGGAAAAAGTTAGAACGAATAGAGTGGCATTAGGTTGGAATTGGAGGTACCAATTATAATGAATTCATTTATTTTAGTGTATGACAGTGAAAGAGAGTGAGATCTGTATGTGCAAATATGGGTGGACATATAAATAGATATACTTGTGTATGCATACACATTTTCTAACTCTATCTGTTGTGAGAGCCTAAAACCAATGGAGTCCTAATAGCAACGAGCATACCCAGTGCCTAAATCTTTGCTTCTAAATATCTTTCTCCAATAAGAGAACCAGGACTTCTTAGAAAAATATTTAATTCCAGGAATAGGGCAAGAAAAAATAACAGATGAATCCAGAATATCTTGATTTGTCATAAAGCAAGGAAATGTTTTTTTAAAAAAATATACGGAGACTTTTCAAGAGGACACAGTAGCTAACCTGGTGGACAATTGGAACAGTTTGAGCATTAAAATAAATTACAGTAATATATTTTAACCTATTGATTAAAATAAGAATTATTGCTGGGCATAATGGCACATGCCTGTAGTACTAGCTACTTGGGAGGCTCAGGGAGGAAGACATTTGAACCCAGGAGTTCGAGATCAGCCTGGGTAAGATAGTGAGATCCTGTCTCAAATAATAATAATAATAACAACAACAACAACAATAACAATAAATCCATACTGAGAAAATTGAATAAAGACAAATATGAAAAAAAGAGAAACTCTTCCTTACAATATCAACTAATAAATATTGAAGGAATTATAGAAAGTCATCATTAGCAAACATCATGGTAATTGTGTAGGTAAGAATCATCAATAGAATATAAAATTGGTAAGTATAGGTTTTATAAATTATAGATTGATTACATTATCTCAAAAGATCTTCCCGTAAGATATTTATTAAGTACAAAGTGAAGCCTCTATCAATTTATAAGGAAAAAAATTGGCAGTCACCATCTTAAACTAGTGATGAGAATTAACATTACTAGGAATGGTTCAAATTGGCATTGTGCTCTTGATATGATCCTGAGATGAACACAGCATCACTTCTGTGGCATTCCTGATAAAATTCATAATCTGAATCCAATATTGAAGAAGTATGAGTAAACTCAAATTGAGGAGAGTGCTACAAAATAATTAGCTTATACTCTGGAAAACTGTGACAATTGTGACTATGGATAGACTGAGAAACTATTTCAGAGTGGAAGAAATGAAAAAAAAAAAAGACAATGAAATATAACACTTTCTCTCAGGTGAATCTTGAACCAGAATACCTTTGTACTTTCCTTTGCTATAAAGTATACTAATGTGACCATTTCTGAAATTTCTGAGTGAGGTTTGTGAATGACATGGTATCAATGTTAATTTTCTTAATTGTGTGCTTATGTAGAAAAGTGTCCTCTTCTTTAAGAAGTAGGAATAATGGATCATCATGCCTGCAACTTATTCTCAGCTGGTTTGAGGAAAAATGTGTTTGTGTGTATAAACAGAGAGAGAGAGGGAAGAAAGGAAGAAAAAGAATATAATTATGTCCAACATTGGCATTTGAGAAAACTGGCTGAAGGCATACTAGAATTATTTTTATTATTTCTGTTGCCTTTCTATAACTTTGAAAAATATATATATATTTGCAGTACTGGAGATTGAACCCAGGGGCACTTTACCTTTGGGCTACACCCTCAGCCCTATTTTCTATTATTTATGTTGAAACAGGGTCTCACTAAGTTGTAGAGGCCCTCACTAACTAGCTAGGGCTGGCCGTGAACCTGTGATCCTCTTGTTCAGCCTCCCAAGTACTGGGATTACAAGTGTGCATCACCATGCCCGACTTGAAATTATTATTATTATTATTATTATTTTTGTGGTACTGGGGGTTGAACTCAGGGGCATTCTACCTTCGAGCTATACCCCCAGCCCTATTTTTTTATTCTTTATTTTGAAACCGAGTCTCACTAAATTGCGGAGCGCCTCACTAGGTAGCTGAGGCTGGCCGCGAACCCGGATCCTCTGGTCTCAGCCTCCCGAATGCTGGGATTACAAGCGTGCGCCACCATGCCCGGCTTGAAATTATTATTAAATAAAAAGTTCTTAGGAGCCAGGAATGGTGGCACACACCTGTAATTACAGTACTTAGGAGACTGAGAAAGGAGGATTTCAGGTTCAAGGCCAGCTTCAGCAACTTATTAAGGCCCTCAGCAACTTAGTGAGACCCTGTTTCAAAATAAAAAATAAGATAGGGCTGGAGTTTTACCTTAGAGGTAGAATCCCTCTGAGTTCAATCCCCAAGAGCGCGCGCGCGCGCACACACACACACACACACAGTTAAAATCACTATTTCTCTTGATGTTTTAACTTCTATTTTCTTTCCTGACTTCAGCTACTTTCTAATGATCTCCAAAGGAACATGGAAGTACATTTGTAAAACATAGATATAGTCATTAAGTGAAGAAATAGTAAAAAAAAAAAAAATGATGGTTAGGCTTTGGGGCTCCTTTGAATCAAACTGCTGGAGTTCAAAATCATATACTATGTATGGTTTTAAGGCAGATCACTTAATTCTCCATGTCTTTCTTCTCATGTGTTAAGTAGAAATAATAAAAAGTGCCCAATTTGTGACTGGGGAAGATTAAGTCGTTTAGCACAAGTAAAGCACTTATCACAGTGCCTACACATGGAAAATAGCTAAATTAGCGTATATTAAAAACTTTCCTAAGGACTTTCTGAGAAACATCACTGGTGAAGAGAAACTTGTTTGTGTAGCATTCTGTTTACTGGAATCTCTGGAGCTCCAAGGAGATATCCAGTAGGCAACCCAGACCGGACCAACAATCTTAAAGAACCTTTTATATCCACACAATATTGAATGAATTCAATATCCCCCACGCTATGTAAATGCAATGCTTGGTATGGCAGGCTGAGAAATCACTCCCTGTGAGGCTTTTAATTAACTATAGTGAGTGGATTTCCTTACTAACACAACCCTGCCATCACTGCCCAGAATCATCAGACAATAGAAAGGATGAATGAAAGGGAGAGGCAGGTATTTTTACTGAGGTTCAGCAGAACAAAACAAATCCTGGGTATGGCAGGCAATGCCTGACAATGTTTTCATGAACTATTTAGAAACTTATTTTAAGAAGTATTGGATTTTATTGGGTCAGCCAGTGAAGCAGAAAAGGCTCAGCTTGCCTGTGATGCTTATTGAATACAAGAAATGCATCTGTACTAGAGCACAGAAGAGCAATGTAGGAAAGAAGTTATACGAAAATGGATGAGGGAAAACACAAAATCTCATGCTCCTAGCTCTCAGTCTAAAATAAAGTCTTA
>PVLC010018165.1:0-32481 GCA_004027655.1 Graphiurus murinus
CAGTACCGCAAAAAATAAATAAATAAAAATAAAAATACTTTATAAACCAGGTGTGGTAGCACACATCTTTTTTTTTTTTTTTTTTTTGTGGTACTGGGGATTGAACTCAGGGGCATTCTACCTCCGAGCTACACCCCCAGCCCTATTTTTTATTCTTTATTTTGAAACCAGGTCTCACTAAGTTGCGGAGTGCCTCACTAGGTAGCTGAGGCTGGCTGCGAACCCGGATCCTCGGGTCTCAGCCTCCCGAATGCTGGGATTACAAGCGTGCGCCACCACACCTGGCTCGGTAGCACACATCTTGTAATCCCAGCACTTGAGACAAGAGGACTGTAGGTTCGAAGCCAGCCTCTGCAATTTAGTAAGACCTTGTTTCAAAAAAAAAAAAAACAAAACAAAACAAAAAAAAAACAGCCGGAACAACAAAAACCAAAAACAAAACAAAATAGGGCCAGGCTATAGCTCAGAGGTAGAACGCCCCTGAGTTCAATCTCCAGTATCACAAAAATAAGGAAATAAATAATAAACAAAGTAAAAATACCTTATTTATTTATTTATTTATTTATTTATTTATTTATTTATTTATTTTTGCGGTACTGGGGATTGAACTCAGGGACATTCTACCTCCAAGCTATACCCCCAGCCCTATTTTTTATTCTTTATTTTGAAACAGGGTCTCACTAAGTTGTGGAGTACCTCACTAGGTAGCTGAGGCTGGCCGTGAACCTAGATCCTCCGGTCTCAGCCTCCCAAATGCTGGGATTACAAGCATGAACCACCACACCTGGTGACAAATACATATCTTGAAGACAATTTCAATCCCCAGCACGCTTTTTTTTTTTTTTTTTTTTTTTTTTTTTTTTTTTTTTTTTTTTTTTGTGGTACTGGGGATGGAACCCAGGGACATTCTACCTCTGAGCTATACCCCCAGTCCTATTTTTTATTCCTTATATTGAAAGAGGGTCTCACTAAGTTTTGGAGTGCCTCACTAGGTAGCTGAGGCTGGCTGCAAACCCAGATCCTCAGGTCTCAGCCTCCCAAATGCTGGGATTACAAGTGTGTGCCACCACACCTGGCAAAAAATACTTTATTTTTAAAAAAGAGGTTTATTTAGCTCACAATTTTAGAGGCTGAAAGCCCAAATGGCATGGCTCAGGCTCATTCAGAGCCTCCCTTAGTTGTGTCACTTCATGGAGGATTGCAGTGGTGGACTGCAGTGATGGTAGCAAGCAATCACTTTGGCAAGCAGGAAATCAGAGAGCAAAAGTAATGTGTGAGCTCCAGAGCTCAGGCCTCAAAAGGCCTTTTGCTCACTTGGAACCCTGAGCTGCCAGCAAAGCAGTCTAGCTGCCCTATAGAAGAAACCAGTTGGGAAGCGAGGCCCAGCCAGCCCCCAGGTACCCCAGCTAACCCAGCTGTGAGTGACTTGGGATCATCTGGTCCCAACTGAGTCTGCAGGTGACTACAGCTGCCTGAGTAACACCAGGAGGAGCAGAGCTGCCCCTCTGAGACCAGTCCACAATGCAGAATTATGAGTAAAAAAATGTTTTGAGTCACGAGGTTTTGGGGTAATATGTCACATGACCATAGAAAATTAAAATTAAAATTCCACTCTTCAATCTGGGCATGGTGGCACACTCCTGTAATCTCAGTACTTGTGGTACTGAGATAGGATGATCACAAGTTCGAGGCCATCCTGGGGAATTTAGTGACACCCTGTCTCAAAATAAAAAATAAAAAGAGCTGAGGTTGTAGCTCAGTGGTAGAGCACCCCTGGGTTCAGTCCCCAACAATTACCACCTCCCCTTTCACACATTCCACTCATGATTTGATGAGGTAGGCATCATTTTTGTTCAAGTGTGTAAAGGAGGTACCAGGTTTCATTTACACTGGTTAAGTACCATGCCACAAGTCACATGAGCTATCATAACTGAGCCAGGATTCAAACTCAGTTGTGTCTGACCACAGACTGCCAGCCCTCAATCTCTTGCCGTTTGTCTCTGAAAAGAAAACTCACACTTCTGAGTCATCTTGTTTTCTCACTAGAATTTATTAGTCTGTAGTAGAGTTCCATGCTGCTTCTAGGATTCAGTTTTCCCTTTGAAACTTCAGGACCACATAGACAGACATCTGTGGATTTCATAATGGTCAACGGAATTTGAAAGAGGAGGTATGTATGGGTTGAAGGAGTAGTATTTCAATTTCAGATATAAATTATCCAGGTTTTCACCATAGACAGGTCCTGACCTACAGAAGACAAATTTGTAGTCTCCAGAGTAAATTTATGTCCCCTGCAGAACACTGGGCAAGGCATTTTAGTTTCCAATGGAGAGGATCACTAGCCAGCATAAAACAAGCATTCTGAAGGAGCCTTTGTTCCTTTAGTTGGTGTAAATTAAAGTACTTTCCGAAGGTTTCCTCCTTCCATGTGCAACTTGTCCAAGGAATTTTTTTTTCTTTTCTTTCTTTTTTTTTTTTTGTGGTACTGGGGATTGAACTCAGGGGGATTCAACCTCCGAGCTATACCCCCAGCCCTATTTTTTGTTCTTTATTTTGAAACAGGGTCTCACTAAATTGCGGAGTGCCTCACTAGGTAGCTGATGCTGGCCGCTAATCCAGATCCTCCGGTCTCAGCCTCCCAAATGCTGGGATTACAAGCATGTGCCACCATGTCCGGCTCGTCCAAGGAACTGATTTCTGCTCTCAGTAGAGCTCTAATAATAACTCTGTGGACAGACCTTGAATCTCCAAGGTCTAAATTTGAATCCAAGTTTGAATGCAAGGGTATATGATGGTATCTAGAATGTTTCTTAGCCAGGCATGGTGGGGCACGCTTGTAATCCCAGTACTTGGGAGGCTGAGACTGGAGGATCCGGGTTCACAGCCAGTCTCAGCTACTTAGTGAGGCCCTCTGCAACTTAGTGAGACCCTGTTTCAAAATAAAGAATAAAAAATAGGACTGGGGGTATAGCTCAGAGGTAGAATGCCCCTGGGTTCAATCCCCAGTACTGCAAAAGAAAAAAAAAAGAATTAAAAAAAAATATAAATAGATAAATAGAATGTTTCTTAGGTCCCCCCCCCCCTCCAGTCCCCTAAGGGATAGGAGATCTTGAGGTCCTACCCATGAAAATTAGTTCTTGGTCCTATTTTAGTTTTTATTTGGAAACATCTCGCTAATTTGCTGAGACTGGCCTCGAACCTTGATCCTCTTGTATCAGCCTTCGAAGTACTGGAATTACAGGTGTGTGCCACCACACCTGGCTTTTTTTTTTTTTTTTTTTTTTTTTTGAAACAGGTTCTTACTAGGTAGCTGAGAGTCTCACTAGGTTGCTGATGTGCTGAGGCTGGTCTCAAACCTGCGATCCTCCTATCTCAGCCTGCCAAGTACTGGGATTGCAGGAGTGCACCATCATGCCTGGCTGAAATTTAGTTTTAAGACAATTTTTGGCAACTAAAGAAGTTTGTATGTCTTTGTTACAACAATTAAAAGAAGCAACTCTATAATCTCTGATGAGATCCAGAAACAATATTTAAAAATTTTTGTTGCTTTGTTCTAGTGTTTTTGTCTCCTCTGTTGTGTTTTAAATCTCTTTGGCTCCATGCCATATGGGTTGAGTTTGTCTGTGGCTTACACAGAATTGGCAGCACAGAAATCTTTTTTTCCCCCTATAAATGACAAAACTGGGTGCAGTGACACAGGCCTGTAATCCCAGCTACTCAGGAGGCTGAGGCTGGAGGATCTTAAGTTTAAGGCCAGTCTGGACAACTTAGTGAGATTCTGTCATAAAATAAAATATTAAAAGGACTGGTGATGTAGCTCAGTGGTAGAGTGCCCCTGGATTCAATCCCTAGTACTGCAAAAAGAGAAATGACAATATCAAAAAACCATGACAAAGCTGGGCGTGGTGCCACACCGGCAAATGCTTGTAATCCCAGCATTCGGGAGGCTGAGACCGGAGGATTCGGGTTCGCGGCCAGCCTCAGCTACCTAGTGAGGCACTCCACAACTTAGTGAGACTCGGTTTCAAAATAAAGAATAAGCCGGGTGTGGTGCGCATTCTTGTAATCCCAGCATTTGGGAGGCTGAGACCGGAGGATCCGGGTTCGAGGCCAGCCTCAGCTACCTAGTGAGGCACTCCGCAACTTAGTGAGACCCGGTTTCAAAATAAAGAATAAAAAATAGGGCTGGGGGTATAGCTCGAAGGTAGAATGCCCTTGAGTTCAATCCCCAGTACCGCAAAAAAAAAAAAAAAAAAAAAAAAAAAAAAAAAGACCATGACAGCTCTATTAGCTCATGGTCTGTGTTTCCCATTGTGCATTTAATTTTGCTGTCAGAAGAAGCAACTATTTAATTTTTTTTGATACTGTAGATTGAAGCCAGGGGCATTTTTTTTGTGTGTGTGGTACTGGATATTGAACTCAGGGGCATTCTATCTCCAAGCTATACCCACAGCCCTATTTTTTTTTATTCTTTATTTTGAAACAGGCTCTCCTTAAGTTGCAGAGTGCTCACTAAGTAGCTGAGGCTGACTGTGAACCCAGATCCTCCAGTCTCAGCCTCCCAAATGCTAAGATTACAAGCGTGCGCCGTCACACCTGGCTTACCTCATTAATTATTGTATTAGGAGTTATGACTATGGTCAGATGTTGTATCATTCCTTGTGTGAGGATCCAAAT
This sequence comes from Graphiurus murinus, assembly GCA_004027655.1. Lineage (NCBI taxonomy): Eukaryota > Metazoa > Chordata > Mammalia > Rodentia > Gliridae > Graphiurus > Graphiurus murinus. Next base: position 4,678 of record PVLC010018165.1, read on the forward strand.
TCCCCAACAACATAGCCCCTCATGGTCCAATCTTAAGTTTTCTTTCTTTGTCAAATCGCAAAAGCCAAAACTCCCACCTGTCTTTGAACCAGCTTCAGCAACCTCATGAGGCTGTTGACAACTTAGTGAGACCCTGTTTCAAAATAACAAATAAAAAAGGGATTTGAGTGTAGCTGGGAGGGAGAATGCCCCTGGGTTCAATCCCCAACAACACACACACACACACACACACACACACACACACACACACACCCTGTTCGACCTGTCTTTAGCCAATCGTGCAGAATCATGAACCCAAGCCTTCATCAATGAGGGCATGGGGCAGGATCAAGTCAGGGATAGAACCAACAGACTTCTCGCTTGGCATGCTTGCTGTGGGTTTCATCCTCTTACAGAAGCAAAAATTTGTTTTGCTGAGTGGATGTGGAGTATTTCTATCCCTGATTCACATTTCCCACACTAAGCTGTAGAAGGCCTTGCCAAGTTGCAGAGGCTAGATGGGAACCTGCAATCTTCCTGTCTCAACCTCCAAAGTACTGGGATTACAAGCGTGCACTACCGCACCTGGCTACCCATAGCCCTTTTTATTTTTATATTTATTTATTCATGGGACTAGGGATTGAACCCAGGGGCATCCTACCTCTCAGCTACACACCAAGCCCTATTTTATTTTTGCAGTACTGAGGACTGAACCCAGTGGCATTCTACTTCTGAGCTACATTCCCAGCCCTATTTTATTTTATTTTTATTTGAAAACAGGTTCTTGCTAAGTTGCTGAAAGCCTCCCTAAATTGCTGAGGCTGGCCTTAAACCTGTAATCTTCCTGTCTCAGCCTACCAAGCACTGGGATTACAGGCGTGTGCCACCATGCCCAGCTTATTTTTTAATTTTGAAACAAGGTTTCACCAAGTTGCTGAGGGTCTCATTAAATTGCTGAGGCTGGCCTTGAACCTGTGATCCTCTTGTCTCAGCTTCCAAATACTGGGACAACAAGCTTGCACCACCACACCTAGTTTATTTACTACCTCTAGGGTGTACCCCAGCTTTTTTCTTTTTCTTTCTTTCTTTTAATGTTGAAACAGGGTTTCACTAAGTTGCTGAGGATGATCTCAAACCTAAGATTCTCGTATTTACAATTTTATTTATTTACTTATTTATTGCAGTACTGGGAATTGAACTCAGGGGCATTGTACCTCCGAGCTATACCCCCAGCTCTATTTTTTATTCTTTATTTTGAAACAGGGTCTCACAAAGTTGCGGAGTGCCTCACCAGGTAGCTGAGACTGGCCGCAAACCCGGATCCTCCAGTCTCAGCCTCCGAATGCTGGGATTACAAGTGTGCGCCACCACGTCCGGCTCTATTTGCAATTTTAAAATATAGAAAAGTAATAATTTTATTCAAGAAGGTATCACTGAAATTGCAGAACTTGAACATGCCTTTGAAAATACTGTCTTCCAATGATTGATATGTCATAAATGTCTATGTAACCCTGTTGTGCTCAAGAAACATATAAAAATCCATGCTGAAAAATAAAAAATTAAAAATAAATTAAAAAAAGAAAATACTGTCTTCGGCGGTCGTGGTAACGCACACTTGTAATCCTAGTACTTGGGAGGATGAGACCGGAGGATCCTATTTTGTGGCCAGCCTCAGCTACTTAGTGAGGCCCTCTGCAACTTAGTGAGACCCTGTTTCAAAATAAAGAATAAAAATTAGGGCTAGAGGTGTAGCTTGGAGGTAGAATGCCCCCCGGATTCATCTCCCGTACTGAAAAAAAAAAAAATACTGTCTTTATCTTAGGATAGAACGATCAAAAGAAAAGTATGTGGTTAAAAACCAGAACAAAATAAAAATAACTGGTAGATCAGTACAGCTCAAATCACATGCACGTAAAGATTGCATTGCATCAAGGTGCTCCCCAAATTAATGTTAAAGAGAAAGGAAGAGTGGGCATGATTGTGGTGCATGTCTGTAATTCCAGTACTTGGGAGGCTGAGACAGGAAGATTGCAGGTTTGAGGATAGCCTCAAGCAAGTAGTGAGTCCCTCATCAACCTAGTGAGACCGTTTCCAAATAAGAAATAAAATCAGGCTGGGGGTGTAGCTCAAAGGTAGAATGCCTCTGGGTTCAATCCCCAGTACCACATACATAATAAATAAATAAATAAATAAATAAATAAATAAATAAATAAATAAATAAATAAATAAATAGAAACAAAATTAAGTAGATCCAAAATATAGTAAGTTCAGTCACTAAATGATGAAACAAAAGAAATTGTCTTCAAGATACATATTTGTCACCAGGCGTGGTGGTTCATGCTTGTAATCCCAGTACTTGGGAGGCTGAGATAGGAGGATCTCAGGTTCACAGCCAGCCTCAGCTACTTAGTGAGGCCCTCTGCTACTTACTGAAACCCTGTTTCAAAATAAAGAATAAAAATAGGGCAGGGGGTAGGGCGTGGAGGTAGAATATCCCTGAGTTCAATCCCTAGTTCCTAAAAAAAAAATATTTACACACACACACACACACACACACACACACACACACACACACATTTTGTGGTACTGAGAAGCATTTTACCTCAGCCTGTTTTCTTACTAAGTTGCTGAGTCTCACTAAGTTGCTGACACTGGTCTTGAACCTGTGATCCTCCTATCTCAGCCTCCCAAGTACTGGGATTATAGGTGTGTGCCACCATGCCCAGCTAGTTGTCTTCTAATATTAATGAAGAAACTGGAAATTATCCACAACCTAAAGGAGGATGCTTGGGTTCACTTCAGGAAGGTATGTTAAATGTTGCAACTGAGGACATGTCAGCCAAGTTCAGAAATTCAAATGCCCAAGGAACCACACAGATAAATATGTATATCAAGTTGAGCTTTAAAAAACAATAGTATCAGCCAGGCTTGGTGGTGCATGCTTGTAATCCCAGTATTTGGGAGGCTGAGACAGGAGGATCTGGGTTTTCAGCCAGCCTCAGCTACCTAGTGAGGCATTCTGCAACTTAGCAAGACCCTGTTTCAAAATAAAGAATAAAATATAGGGCTGGGGGTGTAGCTCGGAGGTAGAATGAGAATGCCCCTGAGTTCAATCCCCAGTACTGCAAAAAAAAAAAAAAAAAAGTATCAAGCTGAATGTGGTGGTGCACACTTGTAATCCTGAGGATAGTCTCAGCAAGTAGTGAGACTCTTATCAACTTAGCAAGACCCTGTTTTCATATAAAAATAAAATAGGATTGGGGAGGGTGCAGCTATTTTATTTTTTATTTTTATTTTTTAGTGGTATTGGGTATGGAACCCAGAGACATTCTACCTCTGCGCTACATTCCAGCCCTGTGTTTTTTAATTTTTTGTTTGAAACCAGGTTCTTTCTTGGTTGATGAGAGTCTCACTACTTATGAGGCTGTTCTTGAATCTGCGATCCTCCTGTCTCAGCCTCCTACGTACTGGGATTACCGGCATGTGCCACTATGTTCAACTTTATTTTTTATTTCAAACTGATAGGTTTTTTTTTGTTTTTGTTTTTTGGTACTGGGGATTGAACTCAGGGGTATTCTACCTCTGAGCTACATCCCCAGCCCTATTTTATTTTCTGGTACTGGGGATTGAACCCAGAGGCATTCTATCTCCAAGTTATATCCCCAACCCATTTTATTTCTTATTTGGAAACAGGTCTCACTAAGTTGCAGAGAGCCTCGCCAAATTGCTGAGGCTGGCTTCAAACCTGTGATCTTCCTGTCTTAGCCTCCAAAGTACTGGAATTATAAGTGTATGCTACCATGCCCACCCGGCTCTATTTTTTTTTTTGCGGTACTGGGGATTGAACTCAGGAGCATTCTACCTCTGAGCTACACCCCAGCCCTATTTTTTATTCTTTATTTTGAAACAGGGTCTCACTAAATTGTGGAGTGCCTTACTAGGTAGCTGAGGCTGGCCGCTAACCCAGATCCTCCGGTCTCAGCCTCCCAAATGCTGGGATTACAAGCGTGAGCCACCACGCCCAGCTTATTTTTATTTTGAAACAAGGTCTCACTAGGTTGATGAGAGTCTCACTACTTGCTGAGATTGTCCTCAAACCTGCAATCCTCCTGCTCAGCTTCCCAAGTACTGGATTACAAGTGTGAGCCACCATGCCCGGCTTTATTTATTTATTTATTTATTTATTTATTTATTTATTTATAGACATTGTTAAATTTCCCAGGTTGGACTCAAACTTGCGATCCTCCTGCCTCAGCCTTTTGAGTTGTTAGGATTACATGCCTGTGTCACTGCTATTGGCTCTGAACTGTACACTTAAACATGGTTAAGATGATAAATTTGTAGCTGGTCATGGTGGCTCACTTCTGTAATTCCGTTAGTTGGGAGGCTGAGACAGGAGGATCACAGGTTGGAGGAGAGCCTCAGCAACATCGCAAGATTCTCAGCAACCTAGAGAGTCCCTGTTTTAAAGTAAAAAATAAAATAGAGCTGGAGTGTAGCTTGGAGGTAGAATACCCCTGGGTTCAATCCCCAGTAACTAAGACACACACACACACACATACAATAAATTTTTAGGTTATGTGTACTTTATTATAATTAAAATAATAGTATTTGTCTCTAGACTTCAATAAAAAAGGGACAACAGTGAGAGGTAAGTAATAGGGTAATCAGGCATATGTGTTGCTTAGGTTTCACCAATAGTTGCTGTGTGGGAATGTGGTTCCAGTATTGTCCAATGCTGTTTTTTCTTTCCTTCTTTTTTTTTTTTTTTGATACTGGGGATTGAACCCAGGGGCATTCTACCTCTGAACTACATCCCCAGATCTTAAAAAAAATTTTTTTTTTTTTTAAACAGAGTCTCACTAAGTTGCTTAGGATCTCACTAAATTGCTGAGGCTGGCCTTGAACCTTCAATCTTCCTGTCTTACCCTTCCAAGTACCAGAGTGACATAAATTTTTGAATAACAAGAGTCAGATTCCGTGGAAGACGGCACACCTGAAGAGGGCATGGAAGGGCTGTAGCATGCCCTCACCGCCTGTACCTGGGCCTACACAACTCCATCTGACTTCCTGGATTGTATACCTAATGATAAACCAGTAAATGAAGGTGAAGTGTTTTCCTGAGCTCTCTGAGCTATTCTAGCAAATCGTTACAACAAAGGAGGCAGTAGCCTGTCAGTCAGAACTCCTGGGTGGCAGGCATGGGGCTTGCCAGTGGAGTCTGAGGGGTCAGTCTTATAGGACTGAACTCGTGGAGTGTCAGAATTGAACTGAAATGTTTGCCACCCAGCTGGTAACAGAGAATTGGTTGGTGCACAAAAACCATCTAGACATTGACATACTTAGAGGTTTGGGGGTTACGGTGTACACATCTTTGTCTTCTTAGGGACAAGTTGTACCATACCTTCTCAAGTTGGTAAGATACCTTCTTATCTGAGCCGCAAAAGGGGCACACTAGACACAGACGAATGTGTAAATTACAGATAGGGGTGTGTGTCTTTGTTAGATATTTGTGTCTTTCATAGATAGGTGTGTCTTTTTTTATAGCTCAATGACAGTAGATATTAAACCCATCTAATTTCTCTTGCTCTAATTTCACATTCACCCAGTTAATTTCTTTTTTTTTTTTTTTTTTGCAGTACTGGGGATTGAACTCAGGGGCATTCTACCTCTGAGCTACACCCCCAGCCCTATTTTTTTTTTATTCTTTATTTTGAAACCGGGTCTCGCTAAGTTGTGGAGTGCCTCACTAGGTAGCTGAGGCTGGCCGAGAACCTAGATCCTCCGATCTCAGCCTCCCAAATGCTGGAATTACAAGCATGCGCCACCACACCCAGCTACCCAGTTAATTTCTGATGTTTATCCATGTACATCCTGAAAGAAATACAGAATACTCTGGTTAAACAATATTCCTGTCTTCTCCACTTAGCAGTTCTACTCCTCATTGTAACCTTGGGACATTGTTGTGAACTGAAGTTCTCTGGAAAAGCCACATCTGTACTGAAGATTCTGCAGACTGTTGTCCTGTGGATTGATCCTCCTGTTGTCCTGGGGATTGAACCCAGGGGAATTCTACCTCCAAGCTACTCCCCCAGCCCTTTTTATTTTTTGTTTTGAAAGCAGGGTCTTGCTAGGTTGCTGAGAGTCTTGCTGAATTGCTGAGGCTATCCTTGAGCCTGTGATCCTTCTGTCTCTGCCTCCCAAATACTGAGATTACAGGCCTGCGCCACCATGCTTGGCTTATCTTGAGCCCTTTAATGGTCTTTTACCTTAACTTTTTTTTTTTTTTTTTTTTTTTTTTTGCGGTGCTGGGGATTGAACTCAGGGGCGTTCTACCTCCGAGCTATACCACCAGCCCTATTTTTTATTCTTTATTTGAAACCGAGTCTCACTAAGTTGCGGAGTGCCTCACTAGGTAGCTGAGGTTGGCCGCGAACCCGGATCCTCCCGTCTCAGCCTCCTGAATGCTGGGATTACAAGCATGCGCCACCACGCCCGGCTTTACCTTAACTTTTGTATCTACCTAACATTCTTGTCACTACTAGGTAAATTTAGGATTTATTGGTAGGCTTAGCAGACCTGCAGCCTCCACTAACCCTAAGTTTAAGAATGTTATAACATCTGAAACCTATAGATTTCCGTAGCTTTGCTGTAGTCCCCCTATGATTGATGCCCCATCAATGCAGTTGGTTAATATATTGATTTATGCTGGGCATAGTGGCACACACTTGTACTTGGGAGGCTGAGACAGTAGGATTGCAAGTTTGAGGACAGTCTCAGCAAGTAGTGAGACACTCATCAACCTAGTGAGTCCTTGTTTCCAAATAAAAATAAAATAGGGCTGGGGTATAGCTCAGAGATAGAATACCTCTGGGTTCAATCCCCAGTGTCACTTACACACACACACACACACACACACACACACTATATATATATATATATATATATATATATATATGTATATATATACATATATATTTATATATATATTTGTTAAAAAATATATAAATATATACATTTATAAAACTTTTTGCATTGATGAGGACCAAATCCAAGGCCTTGTGCATGCTAATCAAGTGTTCTACCAGTGAGCTACCCCTCAATCCTAATGACTTTCTTTGTCCTACGACTACGAAAGTTCACATAACCTCTTCAGTAGTGGAATATGTCATTCAGAGTAACTTGAATTCGTGTTCCTGGCCCATCATCACTCATATATGACCCAGAATAAAAGTATTTTCTTATTTCCTTTAAAGGAGAGTTGTTATCTTACATTGACATTGCTTTCAGCCTTTGTATATTTTATGAAGAATAAGAAGCTGATTCTCTGGGTATATGAAAAAAGGTAGTTTTGGAACCTGAGGACTCAACTCTAAATTGTAGTCAGTATGACAAAGCTATGCCATTCTGTGTGACCTCTCCCCACACAACCTTTATACAAAGATTACACTGAGCTGGGTGGGCATGGCAGTACATGCCTGTAATTCCAGTACCTGAGAGGCAGAGACAGGAGGATTGCAATTTCAAGGTCACCCTTAGCAATTTAGCAAGACTCTCAGCAACTTAGTGAGGCCCTGTTTCAAAATAAAAAATAAAATTGGACTGAGGGTATAGTTCAGAGGGTTCAATCCCCATTACCAGAAAAAAAATCACACTGAAGGCAAAGAAGGAGAACCCTGCCCATCACAATACTGAAGCAAGTGCAAAGGCTTTGATGGGCAGGAAAGGCTATGCTGAAGGGCAGCAGCAGCTTCCAGAAGGCCCAGCCTCCATAGCAATTCCAAAGGCAGCCTAGGAACCCTAGAACACATTTTCAAGAGGAACAAACTAAGTTACAAGGTTTTCATTAAGTTCCCCTTGACTACAAAAGAGATGGAGAAAACACTCTCTCTTTTTTTTTTCCATACTGTGGATGCCGAGGCCAACAAGCCTCAGAAGAAGCAATCCTTGAAAAAGCTGTAGGACACTGACGAAGCCAAGGTCAACCCTAATCAGGCCTGATGGCTACAAGAAGGCAAACATCGGACTGGCCCCTGAGCATGGTGGCTTAATGCTGTCAACAAAATTGGGACCAGCTCACTGAATTCAGTTATAAACATTTCTATCAACCCCCCAAATTATGGGGATTGCATGCATTATGAGTAAAAACTTTTTCCTCTCCCTTTCTTTCTCTTCTCTCCTCCCTCCCTTCCTTCTTTCCTTCGTAACTTTTTTTTCTTTTTCTTTCCTTTCCTTTTCCATTTTCTTTTTGTGGTGCTGGGAATTGAACTCAGAATCTAGTTCATGCTAAGCAAGCACTCTACCATTGAACTGAATCCCCAGCTCCTAAATAGCTATTTCCGATAATCGTTTCAGAATTTTCACATTTTCTTCTTGCTTTTCCCTCATTCAAGCAAGTAGCAGGCTCTTTTCCTATGAAACACAGTGATAACATAAAGCCTATCAGACATTCCATGTTTATGTCCCAGAGTCCCACTAGTGTCACAGGAGAACAGTATTCAGTATTTTCTTCTGCTTTTTTTTTTTTGATACTGGGATTGAACCCAGGGGCATCCCACCACCTTTGAGCTAAACTCCCAGTCCTTTTGATTTTGAAATAGGTTTTTTTTTTTCTAAGTTGCTGAGGCTAGCTTTGAGCCTGCAATCCTCCTGGCTCAGCATCCCAAGTACTGGGATTACAGGTGTGGAGGGAGCAGGGTGTTCTAGAGGAGATAGGAAGGAGAGGATCTGTGGGACAAAGAGCTTGCATGAAGTAGTTGAAAGATACAGCAGAAAAATAGTCCTTCCTCCAGACTGTGGAGAGACCTGGGCTACTGGGCAAAGTTGTACCCTCACCTCCTCTCAGGGCTTTGCTTACTCTCTGTCCTCCTCTGGAATGCCCTTCCCCACCCTCATTTTTTGCTCTAGAGGCAAGGGGAAAACTTCTCCTCTGAAAGTTCGCTGGAATGGACCATGGGCAAATTATTAGGGAAAAAAATACAAAAATGTATTAACATGCATGGAAGAGAATCACAGGAGTGCAATTACCATTAACCCACTGAAGTTCAGATGCGTACACACCCTTCATCATGGGAGGGGAGCTGGTAGAATGTAGGCAATTTTAAAGGATAGTTAATGACGATTAGGGGAAACCAATGGACCAAGGGGGCAGGCAATAGTTGGTAAATGTTTCTCTTTGGAATTTGGATGAACTTTAGAGTCAGAAGATGTCTTATAGCTGGTCGTAGTGGCAGTCATCTATGATTCCAGTTTGGGAGGCAGAGACAGGATTGCAGGTTCAAGGCCAGCCTCAGCAACTTAGCAAGACTGTTAGCAACTTAGTGAGAACCTGTTTCACTGTGTGTGTGTGTGTGTGTGTGTGTGTGTGTGTGTGTGTGTGTGTGTGCGTGCGTGTATATGTGTGTGTGTGTGTTACTGGGGATGGAACCCAGGGGTGTTCTACCCCTGAGCTATATCCCCAGCCCTGTTTTATTTTTTATTTGAAACAGGGTCTCTCTTAAGTTGCTGAGAGCCTTATGAAGTTGAAGAGGCTGGCTTCGAACCTACAATCCTCCTATCTCAGCCTCCCAAATGCTGGGATTACAGGTGTGTACCATCACACCCGGCTAAGACCCTGTTTCAAAATAATAATAATTAAAAAAAAAAAAAAAAGGAGAGGAGTCAGGTGTGGTGGCACATGTGTATAATCCCAGTACTTGCTAGGCAGAGACAGGAGGATCATAGGTTCTAGGACATCCTCAGCAAGTTGGTGAGACCCTCAGCAACTTAGTGAAACCCTGTTTCAAACTAAAAAATAAAATAAGACTGGGGGTATAGCTCAGAGGTAGAATTCCTGGGTTCAGTCCCAGCACCAAATAAATAAATAAATAAATAAAATAAAGACATCTATGACAAAGTCTGTCTAGGTATGGTTACATTTTTTTTTTTTTTTTTGCGGTACTGGGGATTGAACTCAGGGGCATTCTACCTCAGAGCTACACCCCCAGTCCTATTTTTTTTTTTTTTTTTTTTTTTTTTTTTTTTTTTTTTTTTTTTTTTTTTTTTTTTTTTTTTTTTTTTGCGGTACTGGGGATTGAACTCAGGGGCATTCTACCTCCGAGCTATACCCCCAGCCCTATTTTTTATTCTTTATTTTGAAACTGAGTCTCACTAAGCTGCGGAGTGCCTCACTAGGTAGCTGAGGCTGGCCGCGAACCCGGATCCTCCAGTCTCAGCCTCCCGAATGCTGGGATTACAAGCGTGCGCCACCGCGCCCGGCTATTATTTATTTTGAAACCAAGTCTCACTAAGTTGTGGAGTGCCTCACTAGGTAGCTGAAGCTGGCCGCGAACCCGGATCCTCTGGTCTCAGCCTCCCGAATGCTGGGATTACAAGCATGCGCCACCATGCCCGGCGTATGGTTACATTTTTCAGTCTTCTTTTCTGTGGTCTATAATGGATTGTGATCTTGGCAGGTCCAGTCCTAAGTCATATAAGGGAATTTCCAAGTAAGAACTTCCCTGCATAAATGTGAAAGAGAAAGAAGACCAAGAGGGGGTGTGAAGGGGAAAAGTTCTGAAAGACAAGACCGTGTGATTCTTTTTTTTCTTTTTTCTTTTGGTCCTGGGGATTGAACCCAGAGGCACTCTACCTCCAAGCTACATGCCCAGCCCAATTTTATTTCTTATTTGGAAACAGGGTCTCACTAGGTTGCTGAGAGCCTAAGTTGCAGAGGCTGGCTTTGAACCTGTGATCTTCCTGTCTCAGCCTGCCAAGTACTGGGATTACAAGCATGTACCAACATACCCGGCTGACCATGCAGGATTCCAACACCACATCTCTAACTCAGCATATCAAAGTACCATTTTTGAGGGTACTGTTTTCTGAGCCCTAACATTATCTACCAAAATTCTATATTTTGAAGATGCCCAGGTTAAAGACACTATTTTGGATTGAAATGTGCTCTTACAAAATCCATATACTGAAGTCCTAACTCCTATTACATCAGAAATGAGTGTGTGTGCACATAGGGTTGTGTGTGTGTGTGTGTGTGTGTGTGTGTGTGTGTGTGTGTGTGTGTGTTCCTAAAGACTGAATCCCAGATATACCCTCAGCCCTTCTTCTTCTTCCTTTTTTTTGTGCTACTGGAGATTGAACCCAGGGGCATTCTACCTCCAAGCTACACCCCCAGCTCTCTTTTTTATTCTTTATTTTGAAACAGGGTCTCACTAAGTTGCAGAGGGCCTCACTAAGTAGCTGAGGCTGGCCACGGACCCGGATCCTACAGTCTCAGCCTCCCAAGTACTGGGATTACAAGTGTGTGCCACCTCACCCAGTTCCCTTTTTATTTTGAAATAAGATCTCACTAGGTTGCTGAGAGTCTCACCAAATTGCTGAGACTGGTCTCAAATCTGTGATCCTCCTGTCTCAGCTTGCCAGGTACTAGGATTACAGGTGTGCACCACCATGCCTATCTACACAGGAACTTTTTATTTCTTTTTTTTTTGGTACTGGGGATTGAACCCAGAGGTATTTTTTTTTTTTTTTTTTACCTCTGAGCTACACCCTCAGCCCCTCCACTTTTTCTCTTTTTTTAAATTTTGAAACAGGGTCTCCCTAAGTTGCTGAGAGTCTCACAAAATTGCTGAGTTTGGCCTCAAACCTGTAATCCTCCTGCCTCAGCCTCCCAAGTGGTGGAATTACAGGCATGCACCACCATGCCCAACTAAAGAGGCAGTTAAGGTAAAATGAGGTCATTAGCTTGGGCTATAATCCAATATGACTGATGTCCTTATAAGAAGAGGAAGTTTGGACACAGAGAAGGCATGTGAAGAAACAGGGAGAAGACGGTTATCCACAGCCAAGGAAAGAGGCCTCAGAAAAAAACAACCACATGGACACCTTGATCTCAGACTTTTGGCATTAGAGTTGTGAAACTGAAATTCTGTTGCTTGAGCTACCCATTCTATGGTATTTTGTGTTGATAAGATAACTCTGAGCTGTGAAACCAAGAACTCTTAATGCAGTGAGCAAAGATAAACACACTTCACAGGATGTCATATTCCCCAACAGTGCTCTGCTTTCCTGAAATCACCTGTTCTCTCAGGGCTGGCCTGAAGTCAGATACCAAGAAATGTCAGGGTATAAAGGTGTGGATCCCTATCCCCAACTTTGGAGAAATCTGGAGGGCCACCCACCCGAAGGATGACCCTAGGGAGGTCAGCTGAGCCTTTTTTTTTTGTACTGGGAATTGAATCCTGGCCTTGCACATGAGCACTCCACCACTGAGCTATATACCTGCCCCCCTTTTATAATTTTATTGGTGTATTATAGTCTCACATCACAATGTAGTAACAGTGACATACATGCACATAGATCCCCAGCCCTTTTTATTTATTTATTTCATTTTATTTATTTATTTATTTTTATGTGTGTATGTGTGGTACTGGGGATTGAACCCAGGGGCATCTACCTCCAAGCTACATCCTCAGCCCTATTTTATTCTTTATTTTGAAACAGGGTCTCACTAAGTTGCAGAGAGCCTCACTAAGTAGCTGAGGCTGGCCACGAACCTGGATCCTCCAGTCTCAGCCTCCCAAGTACTGGGATTACAAGTGTGCATCACCACACCTGGCTCCTTTTTGTTTTTATATTTATTTATTTTTGGTACTAGGGATCAAACCCAGGGGCATTCTACCTGCAAGCTACATCCCCAGCTCTTTTTATTTTTTATTTTGAAACAGAGTCTTGCTAAGTTACTGAGGTTCTGGCTAAGTTCCTGAGGCTGGCCTTGAATCTGTAATCCTCCTGTCTCAGCCTCACAAGTAAAGAAATAAATTAATGGCATGAATTTAAAATTGAATTTAGCCAGCATAGTGGAACATGCTTGTAATCCCAGTATTTGGGAGGCTGAGACAGGAGGATCTCAGGTTCGAGGCCAGCCTCAGCAATTTAGTGAGACTCTGTTTCAAAATAAAGACTAAAATAGGGTTGAGGGTGTAGGTCAGAGGTAGAATGCCCCTGGGTCCAATTCCCAGTAACCACACAAAAAAGTTTGTTTAGAATTTACCACTATTTTGGTTATACTAAATAACCTGGTGTGTTAGTGATAGTACGATAAATTAACATTGTACCCAGACTGGCCTATGGTTTGTGTTACTTGTTTTACATCTCTCTATACAAAATACATTTTTTAATTTTTTTTTTTATTATGTCAGGGATTGAAGCCAAGGCCTTGTGTATGCTAAGCAGGCACTCCAGCACTGAGCTCTCCAGCCCCTCTCAAGTTTCCTCAACAGCTCCTTACCATGATGATTTGGGTCTTGACTTGTTACCAGGAACAGCAAGGTCACACATCTTTTGGGAGGGGAAAAGCTTAAGTAAACTCCCTTTTAGTCCCTTCATCTCTAAATGTGCCTGACAAAGATAAAGAAGTGAGACTGGGATACGTGCAGCAAGTGGGCAGCCCAGATGCCACGGGGCACTTTCACTTCGCTTTGCTTTTAAGCATAACTATATCTTAGATAAGAGGCAGAGGTCAGAAAAAATAAGGGGAGCTGAGCTAATGGTGTATGCTCTTACTCATTAGCATACACATTACTCGTTACTGACTGGATTAAAAATCCCACTTGCTGCTGGATGTGGTGGTGCACACCTGTGATCCCAGTACTTGGAAGGCTGAGACAAGAGGACCAAGTTTGAATCCAGCCTCAGCAATTTAGCAAGGCCCTCAGCAGCTTAGTGAGACTACTTCCAAATGAAAAACAAAATAGGGCTGGGGGTGTAGCTCAGAGGTAGAACACCCCTGGGTTCAATTGTAGCATACACACACACACACACACACACACACACACACACACACACACACACACACCTTCCTTTCTAGCTGTGTTATCTTGAGCAAGTTTACTTAATTGTTCTGAACTTTAGTTTCTTCAAGCATTTGGTACCTGATAAAGCAGGTGTCTTATGGAGACACAAAGACGATTCAGAGGTCTTATTCACAAGAGTTTATTGTCATATAAGGAGTGCACAGTTGCCTGGCCCCTGGTGAATGGAAATGCATGCTTTGGGACTCAATGGAGTGTCAGGGTGACACCCCACTGGCCAGTGGCCATGCTCTACAGAAGGACCTCACTGCACTAGGCCTCAGGTACAGGGTGAAGACACAGGTTTTAGAGCTAGATGGGTCAGACTGAAAGTCCTGGTATTCTTTGGTCAACTCATTGAACCTTGTGGGCCTCAATTAGCCTCATCTCTAAAACAGGGATGCCACTCACAGGGCTGTTGTAGTAACTGATACCCAGTGTTAACTCACTTAAAATATTATTGAATACCTACTATGATGGGGGTGTCAATCAAACTAGAACAAAACAGAAAGAAAGAAGACCTCATTTTTGGTGTGCCTGGAAAGAAGAAAAATTTAAAAAGAGGAAATTGTGTCCAGAAAGTCTTGATGACCAAAAAAAAGTGTGTGTGTGTGTGTGTGTGTGTGTGTGTGTGTGTGTGTGTGGTGTTGGGGATAGAACCCAGGATCTCGTGCAAGCACTCTACCACTGAGCTATAGGCTATAATGTTTGTGAGTGGGTACTGTGCCAAGTTGCATGCTTTACACAGGTAACTCATTCCATCCTCACACAATGAGCAGTTAGACACTACTATCCCCTGTGGCCCCTAGTTTATAGGAAGTGGCTAGAAAGAAGGTGAGACAGGTAGGCGGTATTTGGATTGCAACAAACCTAATATCTAAAGAGTCGTACAATGACGTTGCAGCCTGTGCTGGGTAGCCTGTTTGCCTCTCTCGATCCACTCTCCATTTGCTTTGCCCCGCTCAAGGCTCCGGGAGGCAGATGGAGAAGGACTGTCTCAAATGCTGCTGTGTCCTGCCTTGCACTGACTGTCTCTGCAGAGGTCAGAGGGAGAAACATGAGGTCAAGGTTGATTCCCTTGCTGCCTCCCTGTCCGGTTGCCTTGAACTGGCTGTGTCCCTCAAATAAAAGTCACATCTCCTCTAAAGGAGGCCAACACCCCATGACTGTCCCCTTCTCTGTTCTAGTTAGTGCCCTCTGCCAAATTTCTTTTTTTTTTTCGGTACTGAGGATTGAGCCCAGGGTCCAGGGGCATTCTACCTCTGAGCCCCACCCCCAGTCCTATTTTTTTATTCTTTATTTTGAAACACATCTCACTAAGTTGCAGAGAGCCTCACTAAGTAGCTGAGGCTGGCTGGGAACCTGCAATCCTCCTGTCTCAACTTCCCAAGTAGTGGGATTACAAGCGTGCACCACCACGCCTGGCTACCCCTGCCAAATTTCTACACTGAAGGGAGCTACGTCCAGGCTACCACCAGTACTGCACCACTGCACATCCCTTGTGGGTTTCTGTACATCTGTACATCTGCAACCTAACAGATGGCAGCTGTATGAATAAACACATATGCTTTTTTTTTTTTTGTATTAAGAATTGCACCCAAGCCGGGCGTGGTGGTGCACTCTTGTAATCCCAGCATTTGGGAGGCTGAGACTGGAGGATCTGGGTTCACGGCCAGCCTCAGCTACCTAGTGAGGCACTCTACCTAGTGAGACCCTGTTTCAAAATAAAGAATTAAAAAATCAGGCTAGGGGTATATCTCAGAGGTAGAATGCCCCTGAGTTCAATCCCCAGTACAGAAAAAAAAAAAAAAAAATTGCACCCAGGGCATGCTATCTTTGAGCTATACTTCCCGCTCTATCTATCTATCTATCTATCTATCTATCTATCTATCTATCTATCTATCTATTGGTGCTGAGTATTGAACTCAGGGGCATTCTACCTCTAAGCTATATCCCCTATTTTACTTTTTATTTTGAAACAGATGGCCTCAGTTGCTGAGGCTGGCCACAAACCTGCGATCCTCCTGTCTCAGCCTTTCAAGTACTGGGATTATAGGTGTGTGCCATCATGCCTGGCTACCCATATGCTTTTTAATCCATCTCTACTACCAATCCAAGCTGCCCCTGGACTAGATAATTGGATAGCATTTGTGTTAGCTTTCAGTTACTGTAACAAATACCTGAGATAATCAACTTACAAAGAGAAAAGGTTTATTTTGGCTCATGGTTTTGGAAGTTTCATTCCATGGTCAGTTGGCCTTGTTGCTTTGGGGGCTGTGGTGAGGCCACACCTCATGGTGGGGAGCATGTATGAGGGAGTGGAACCACTCACTTCATGTCCAGGAAGCAAAAATGAAGGAGAGGAAGGAACTGGAGTTCCACTATCCCCTTCCAGGACTATATTAGTCAGATTTCCATGACTGTAACAAATACCTGAGATAAATCAATTTATAAGGAGGAAATGTTTACTTTAGCTCCTGATTTCAGAGTTTTCAGTTCATGGTCACTTGGTCCTGTTGCATTGGACCTGTGTCACCACAACATGCCATGATGGGGAGTGTGTGGTGGAGGAGGATTTTCAGCTCATGGTGACTGGGAAGCAAACTGAGAGACAGAAAGGGGGCAGGGTCCCAGTATTCCCTTCAAAGCACATCCCTTCACCAAAGACAGCATATCCTCCACTTGGCCCTTCCTTCTAAGAGTCTCACCACTTCCCAGTAGTGCCATAGGCTGGGCTCTGGCCTGCAGCACAGGAGCCTTTGGGAGACATTCAGGAGCCAAAGCATGGTGAGGGTACCCATGACCTAAAGACCTCCCACTAGGCACCATCTCTTGAAGGGTCTACTGCCTCTCTAGACGGTGACCAGTCTTCTAGTCTGGGGGCCAAGGTGAGGACCAAGCTTTAACATGTGGATCTTTGGAGGACATTCCAGATCCAAACTACAGCAGCATTTTATTGTGTTTTGGTACTGGGGATTGAACACAGGGGCATTTTACCTCCAGCAACACCCTCAGCCCTATTTATTTTTATTTTTGAAACAGTCTTGCAAGCTGGGCGTGGTGGCACAAGCTTGTAATTCCAGCATTTGGGAGGCTGAGACCGGAGGATCCAGGTTCTCGGCCAGCCTCAGCTACCGAATGAGGTACTCCGCAATTTAGTGAGACCCTGTTTCAAAATAAAGAATAAAAAATAGGGCTGAGGAGCCAGGTGTGGTGGCGCATGCTTGTAATCCCAGCATTTGGGAGGCTGAGACCGGAGGATCTGGGTTCGAGGCCAGCCTCAGCTACCTAGTGAGGTACTCCGCAACTTAGTGAGACTCGGTTTCAAAATAAAGAATAAAAAATAGGGCTGGGGGTGTAGCTCGAAGGTAGACACCCCTGAGTTCAATCCCCAGTACCGCAAAAAAAAAAAAAAAAAAAAAAAAAAGGGCTGAGGGGGTAGCAAAAAGGAAAAATGCCCCTAAATTCAATCCCCAGTACCGAAAAAAAAAAAAAAAAAAAAAAAGAAACAGTCTTGCTAAGTTGCTAAGGGTCTTGCTAAGTTGCTGAGACCTGAGATCCTTTTCTCAGCCTGCCAAGTACTGGGATTATAGGCATGTGCCATCATTCTCAGCTAGTAATGGGGATCGATCGATCTATCTATCTATCTATCTATCTATCTATCTATCTATCTATCATCTATCTATTTATTGTGGTACGAGGATTGAACCCAGAGGCATTCTATCACTGAGCTACACCCCCAGCCCTTTTTATTTTGAAATGGGGTCTCACTAAGTTGCTGAGGGTCTCTCCAAGTTGCTGAGACTGATCTTGAACCTGTGACCCCCCTACGTCTGTCTCCCAAGTACTGGGATTACAGGCATGTGCCACCATACCTGGCTAACAATTCCTTCCTTCCTTCCTTTTTCTTTCTTTCTTTTTTTGTGGTACTGGGGATTGAATCCAGGGGCATTCTACTTCCAAGATACACCTCCAGACCTATTTTTTATTCTTTTTTTTTTTGAAACAGGGTCTCACTAAGTTGCAGATGGTCTCACTAAATAGCTGAGGCTGGCCAGGAACCTGTGGCCCTCCTTTCTCAGCCTCCCAAGTACTTAGATTACAAGCATGAGCTACCACTCCCAGCTTTTACAATCATTTCTTTCTTTCTTTTTTTTTTTTTTTTGCGGTACTGGGGATTGAACTCAGGGGCGCTCTACCTCCGAGCTATACCCTCAGCCCTATTTTTTATTCTTTATTTTGAAACCGAGTCTCACGAAGTTGCAGAGTGCCTCACTAGGTAGCTGAGGCTGGCCTCGAACCCGGATCCTCCAGTCTCAGCCTCCCGAATGCTGGGATTACAAGCGTGCGCCACCACGCCCGGCTGCCATTTCTTTCTTTTTAATGCCTGATGCATCTTCAAGTTTGTCTGATTACCTCCCATATCCTTTATATTGGTTTGTTTCAACAGGATTCAAACGATATCTAGTCCCATACCTCCTCTTCCTCCTTCTTTTTTTTTTTGCAGTACTGGGGATGGAACCCGGGGGCAGTCTACCTCCGAGCTACAGCCCTATTTTTTATTCTTTATTTTGAAATAGGGTCACACTAAGTTGTGGAGGGCCTCACTAAGCAGCTGAGGCTGGCTGCGAACCCGGATCCTCCAGTCTCAGCCTCCCAAATGCTGGGATTACAAGCGTGTGCCACCACACCCGGCTCTCCTCCTCCTTCGTAATCTTATTTATTTTGAAGAAACCAGGCCATCCATCCAGCATAACACCCCATCTTCTAGCCTTGGCTGATTCATTTTTGTGGCATTGTTTTTTGTTTTTGGTACTGGGGATTGAACCCAGGGCCATTCTACCTCTGAGCTACATCCCCAGCCCTATTTTTTATTCTTTACTTGGAAGCAGGGTCTCACTAAGTTGTGGAGGGCCTCACTAAGTAGCTGAGGCTGTCCGAGAACCCAGATCCTCCTGTCTCAGCCTCCCAAGTACTGGGATTACAAGTGTGTGCCACCATGTCTGGCTTGGCATTATTTAAAATGTCCCTCTAGTTTCCACATTTCCTATAAGTTGGCAGTTAGTCTGTCAGCTTGACTAAATTTGAGACATACATACATGGGTTATGTCCTTCCTCTTTTGTGTCCACTCTTTTTTAATTTCTTTTTTCAAACTGGAATTAAGTCCAGAGGCACTCTACCACTGAGCTACAATCTCAGCCCTTTTTCTATTTTCTGAAATGGGCTCACTAAGTTGCCCAGGCTGGTCTTGAACTCATGATCTTCCTATCTCAGCCTCCCAAGTCACTAAGATTACAGATGTACATTATCACACTCAAATGTTTTGTGTCTGCTTTTTTTTTTTTTTTTTTTTTTTTTTTTTTTTTTTTTTTGAGGTACTGGGGATTGAACTCTGGGGCAGTCTACCTCCGAGCTACACCCCCAGCCCTATTTTTTATTCTTTATTTTGAAACCGAGTCTCACTAAGTTGCAGAGTGCCTCACTAGGTAGCTGAGGCTGGCCGCGAACCCGGATCCTCCAGTCTCAGCCTCTCGAATGCTGGGATTACAAGCATGTGACACCACGCCCGGCTTATGTCTGCTTTTGATGATCTTCCATTTATTTTTTACCCAACAACCCACTAATTGTGTGTTTGTGTGTGTGTGTGTGAGTGTGTGTGTGTGTGTGTGTGTGTGTGTGTGTGAGTGTGTGTGTGTGTGTGTGTGTGTGTGTGTGTTGCTGGGGATCATACTGAACCTGCAACCCTCCTGTCTGAGCCTCTCAAGTACTGGGATTACAGGTGTGTACCACCATGCCCGGCTGGATGCTTCTTCCTTATACAAAGCTCTGGGGCTTGCTATTTCCTCTGACTGGGACATTCTTCTTCTCTGCTTAATGAATTCCTTCCTATTCATCTTTAAGATCTCAGACATCCATGTTCTTCAGGGAAACTTTGGACCACACAGGTAGGTTCCTTTTTAGTTCCAAATTGGAAAAAAAAAAAAAAAATCAAACTGGTATAAGCACAAGGAGGAGAAGTAACCGGCTCATGTAAATAAAATATTCATGGGTCATTGCTATGAGTTTGGGGCCGTGTGTGTGTGTGTGTGTGTGTGTGTGTGTGTGTGTGTGAGTAGGGATTGAACCCAGGGATGCTCTACCTCCGAAATACACCCCCAGCCGTATTTTGTTTTGAGACAGGGTCTTGGTAAGTTGCTCAGGCTGTCCTTGAAACTGCAATCTTCCTGACTCAGTCTCCCAAGTATTGAAATTACAGGTATGCATTTGGCTTGGGGCCCTGTTTTTAATGAATATCTTCATGACTCTGTTTCTTGCATCTGCTATATTCTATAAGCTTTATTCTCAGGTATCCTATCCTTGTTTCACGGCCATCAGCAGTTCCAAGTGCCTTCCCCAGGGGAAAATTGAAACAAAGTCTTTCTAGAAGAGGAAATGTTGATTGGGTAAAAAAAACAGGTTCACGAGCCACGCACGTTTGTAATCCCAGCATTTGTGAGGCTGAGACTGGAGGATCTGGGTTGGAGGTCAGCCTCACTAACCCTCCATAACTTGGTGAGACCCTGTTTCAAAATAAAGAATAAAAAATAGGGCTGGGGGTGTAGCTCGGAGGTAGAATGCCCCCAGGTAACATCCCCAGTACCACCATAAAAAAAAAAAAAAAAAAAAAAAACAGGTTCACAACATTAGGTGACATTTCTATTACATACTCTTATAGCATCATATACTTTTCCAGCATGGTACTAGCCACAGAAGAGCTTATCTCTTCTACTAGGCTGTAAGCTTCATAAGGACAGACATGTTTTTGGTTTACCTTATTATTATATTCCAAGTATATACCTACCTCCAGCGGATGCCCAATAAATATCTGCTGATCAAATTAATGAACTGTGCTTCGGATATATGGAAGGTGTTACATCATGGTTAGTTTAGAATTAGACAAAGCTGGATTTCAATATTGACTCAGTGCTAGCTCTGTCACTAATTTGCTCTTAGACCATTGTATTAGTCAGCTTTTCGCTGCTGTGACCAAAAATATCTGACAAGAACAACTTAGAGGAGGAAAGGTTTACTTTGGCTTATAGTTTCTGAGGTTCAATCCATGGTTAGCCAGCTCCAAGGGGAGAGAAGAGAAGAGACGCGAAGCAAAGCGAAGAGAGAAGAGAAGAGAAAAGGAGGAGCCAGGGATAAACACAGTCCTCTAGGCCACGCCCCCGTGACCCGCCTCCTTCAGCCGTGCCCCACCCACCTCTGAATCTTGTTGCATTTGTACCAAGCTTTCGACACATCAGTGTTTCGGGAGATACTCCAGATCCAAGCCACAATGGCCAGTTAATAAATTGGCCCAAGATTTACTTTCCACAGTTGTGAAATAGAAACGATACATAGTTCATCAGACTCTAGAGGATTCAATCAGATAATGAATGCAAAAGTTCTGGCATATTGTAAGAATTTAATAAGCAACTGAGATTGTTCTTTTACTCTTTTTATTGCTGGGAAAACTGGCTATCCATCTCCCCAAGGCAGAATTGCTCCATAGTCTGCTCCCTCACCCAGACACTCCTTTAACTGTAACTTTGGCATATATCCATATATTTTATACCACGGGGCTCCGCCCTGTAACCTATTCCTGGAGAAAATTCACACAGCATGAGAACCCAAGAAGCCTTATGGATCACCTTGGAGATGACTTCAAGGGAGAAAGACAGATTAAACCACTTGACATGCAACAGGTGGGGACCAGGCTTGGCTCTTGTCTCTTCTCAGTCACTTATTATTTTATACATTCTCAGCAGTCAGCTAATGAACTCAGTGGCCTTTCACCTCTGGCTCCACTTCTATTCGCATCTCTGCCCTTGTTTCTTTATAGCCTCACCTAACAGACACTCCATTCCACACCCAAACCATCCAGTCTACTGTAAGTTATAGCAGTCACCCAATTAGCCCATCAAACTATCAACTGGAAAGTGGATCTGCGTTTCAGGCCCACTGAGGCTCTAAGCACCACCAACACTTGGTCCAGTAGTCAGAGAACTGAAAGAACCCCTAGGCTGTGGGGCAGAAGGCAAGGCACCCCACAGACGCCTGTGGCTAGGTCAGCATTCCGCCTGGCAGTGGCTGGAGCCACGGTTACGATTACCTCTGCTTTCTCTCAGACTGAGTGGTTGGGAGCCAGCAAAGTAAAGCACAACACCTGGACGGGAAGGGGACAAATGCCACAAAAGAGAGGCATGGGTGTTGGGAATAATGCTTTGCAGGGCTGGTAGTGTACAAGAATGGAGGAATGAATGAAGGTGTAGGGATTGCTCATGTTATGTGGCATTTGACACTTACAGGCTCTGACCTTTCTTGGTGAAATCTGACCCCTCAGACCTAGGGAAGCCGGTGGGTGGATCAAGGAAAGGCCTCCCTCCCTCCCCCACAGCTATAGGTGATGAGATCTGCTCCCATTGGCTCCCCCTCCCCAGCTTCACCTCCCTACCTGACCTGCCCATATATTCTATTGTGTGTTCCAATAAAGTTGAGTTCCTGCGGCGCTGCCTGACCGCTGACTGGACTCCCGGCTGGTGCTGGTTTTTTGGGGGGCTTCCCCGACTCCCCAGGGTGGTGGGCCCGGCTGCGACACTCTCCCTCTCGCTCGGTCCAACGGGTGAAGCGGCTGGTCTGCTTTGCTCTACCCCATGTGGCATGGGACGCGACATCGGTTGCGTGGAACGCTACATGAAAGGTCAAAGATTGAAGTAGTAGTGGCCAGAGCAAAGGAAAACAATTGATGTGACCCAGTTTCTCCTTTGGAAGAATTTATACTTATCAAGGGAATTAGACATCAAAACTAACTAAATAAAAATAAAAACTACAATAAAGGTCTGTATAAAGACCTATGTGAGAGAGCGACATCTGCTTGGAAGAGATTAAAAAAAAAAAAAAAAAAGGTCCAGTAAAGGTTTTAAAACTCAGAAGACAGCCAGGTATGGTGGCATAAGCCTGTAATCCCAGTAGTTGGAGGCTAAGATGAAAGGGCTGGGGGTGTAGCTCGGAGCTAGAATGCTTGTGGGTTCAATCCCCAGTGCTACAAAAGAAAAAAAAATCCTAAAACAGCCAGGTGTGGTGACACATGCTTGTATTCCTAGTACTTGAGAAGCTGAGATAGGAGTCTCAGCAACTTAGAGAGACCCTGTTTCAAAATAAAAAATAAAATGGATTGGGGTATGGCTTAGAGGTAGAATACTCTGGGTTCAGTCCTCAGGAATACCCCCCTCCCCCCACAAAATCAGAAGACATTTGGGACGAACTTGAGGCGAGGTGATATTCTTGCATGCTTGTGTTAGGTGATAAGAGTGGAAGCAACATGTTAAGCAAAGATGTGGAGCCGGACGTGGTGGCGCACGCTTGTAATCCCAGCATTCGGGAGGCTGAGACCGGAGGATCGGGTTCGTGGCCAGCCTCAGCTACCTAGTGAGGCCCTCCACAACTTAGTGAGACTGTGTTTCAAAAAATAAAGAATAAAAAATAGGGCTGGGGGTATAGCTCGGAGGTAGAATGCCCTTGAGTTCAATCCCCAGTACCCCCCCCCACACACACACACAAAATGTGGAGACATAAAAGGCATCAGGGGTTATAGAAGGGGCAGGTAATTTAGATACAGCTGAAAATTAAGCTATGTTTGGAGGAATGGTGGGCATATAGGTGGGACAAGGTACAGAAATGCAGGTCAGGTAGTACAGGGTCTTGATATGACTAAGACTTTGGAGAAATACCACCCTGGCTATTGAAACTCAGATGCAGGATCAGAACAACATATCATCATTCCTGTCCCATGCCTTGGGAAATGATTTCTGGTAGAGGAAGCTGTTGGAGGCCTCAAATTCACAAAACAGATGCTCCTTACTCTAGGTTGACTTCATATATCTGCCTGTTACCTGGTCTCCAAACACTGGTTCAGTGTTGAGGTCCAGCAAGGCCAGATCTGATATGGTATCTTCAGGACATAAAGACAGTTACTCCCAGACTATAGATGTACCCTTTCAAGACATGATGTGTGTGTGTGTGTGTGTGTGTGTGTATGTGTGTGTGTGTTTGTGTTACTGGGGGTTGAACCCAGGGACATTCTACTTCTAAACTAAACCCCCAGCCATTTTTATTTTTTGAAATAGGGTCTCACTAGGTTGCTGAGAGTCTTGCTAAGTTGCTGAGGCTGGTCTTGAACCTGCGATCCTCCTGTCTCAGCCCATGTACTGGGATTACAGGTGTGTGGCACCATGCCCAGCCGTGATTTCACTTCTTAGTGTCTGTGATGCAAAAAATTCAGAAAATACAGGGCTGAGTTGCAACACACATCTGGTGTTTCTGATTTTATATTAGACTCCCTCCAAGCTTTACTTTGGTAGGCACTTGGTTGACAAATCCCTTTGGATCTGGTTCCTCTGGCTCATGGGACCTCTTAAACCCCACATTTGGTCCAGCAAGAGCTTTCTGGAATGCCTTTGACTTTATGACCTCCCATTTGCATTGCATTTGCATTGACTGGGACCTTTGAGTACACTGCCTGATATGAATGCAGAACATTATTCCCATTACTTAATACTTCACCAGCATTGCAAGTGCCTACACACACCTAAAGCACTGTACTTTTTATTTTATTCATTTCTTATTTCTATTAAGCCAATTTTTTAATGAAAATACAAGAGTAAATCATTGAAATCATAGCATGTCATATCCATAGCATGTTAATGTTTTTTTTCTTTGTTTTTGTGGTACTGGGGATTGAATCCAGGGGCACTCTACCCGCAAGCTACACCTCCAGCCTTATTTTATTCTTTATTTTGAAACAGGGTCTCACTAAGTTGCGGAGAGCCTCACTAAGTAGCTGAGTCTGGCCTCGAACCTGCAATCTTCCTGTCTCAGCCTCCCAAGTACTGGGATTACAAGCATGTACCACCACGCCCGGCTGCATGTTATTTTTAAGAATAAGGATATTCAGGGACTGGGGATGTAGCTCAGTGGGAGAGTGCATGCTTAGCATATGCAAGGCCTTGGATTCAGTACCCTGCACCACACACACACACACACAAATCAGATTTATAACTCTAGGATAATGATCTAATTCAAGAAATGTAATATTAAGCCAGCCATAGGGACACAGGCCTGTAATCCCAGGGAGGCTGAAACAGGAGGATTTGAGCCTAGCTTCAGCATCTTAGCAAGACTCTCAGCAACCTACTGAGATCCTGTTTCAAAATAAACAATAAAAAGGCTAGTGTGTAGCTTAGAGGTAGAACACCCCTGGGTTCAATCCCCAGGATATCCCCCCACAAAAAATGTCATATTGATAAATTGAATAGATGCTTCTCAAAAGAAGAAATACAAATTGTCAAAAAATACATGAAAAAAATTTCAACATTATTAGCAACCAGGGAAATACAAATCACAACTACCCTGAGATTGTAATTCCAGGTAAAATAGCAATCAGCAAATATACAAACAACAATAAATGCTAGTGAGGATGTGGAGAAATAGGAAGTCTTCTACTCTGTTGGTAGAATTGCAAATTAGTATAGTCACAATGGAGATCACTGTGGAGATTCCTCAGAAAACTAGGAATGAAACCACCACATGACTCAGGTACTCTTCAGTATCTTTCCAAAAGAATTAAAATTAGAATACTATAGAAATACATGCAAAGCCAGGCATGGTGGCGCATGCTTGTAATCCCAGCATTTGGGAGGCTGAGACCGGAGGATCCGGGTTCGCGGCCAGCCTCAGCTACCTACTGAGGCACTCCGCAACTTAGTGAGACCCGGTTTCAAAATAAAGAATAAAAAATAGGGCTGGGGGTATAGCTCAGAGGTAGAATGCCCCTGAGTTCAATCCCCAGTACCGCAAAAAAAAAAAAAAAAAAAAGGAAATACATGCATATTTATGTTTATAGCAGTGCAATTTACAATAGCCAAATTATGGAACCAATCACAGATGATGTCCACCCACAGATGGATGGATGGATAAGGAAAATGTGGTATATACTCAATGGAATTTTACTCAACCATACAAAAACAAAAACAAAATGATGTTATTTTTCAGGAAAATGGGTAGGACTAAAGAATATTACGCTAAATGAGATCAGTCAGTCTCAGAAATTCAAGGGTTTTATGTTTTCTCTCATACATAGAAGCCATGATGAAAATAGGAAGTAGAATGGTCTTCAGTTGAGTGAGGAGAGAGATCTGTAAAATTGTGGAAGGGAAGCCGGGCGTGGTGGGGCACGCTTGTAATCCCAGCATTCGGGAGGCTGAGACTGGAGGATCCGGATTCGCGGCCAGCCTCAGCTACCTAGAGAGGCACTCCGCAACTTAGTGAGACCCGGTTTCAAAATAAAGAATAAAAAATAGGGCTGGGGGTGTAGCTCGGAGGTAGAATGCCCCTGAGTTCAACCCCCAGTACCGCAAAGAAAAAAAAAAATTTTGGAAGGGAAATGGGGGAGAGAAGTGGGGAGGGGAACAACGATCTCGGATGGGTACAGTTCAAATAAGGGTTACATCTACACAAGGGAGAATCACTACCAATCTCACACGTGTATGAGGAGGGAGGTTGAGTGAGTGGAATGAGGAGGGAAACGCATCGAGGGATGTGTGCATGTATTTTCGTATCACTTTGAACCCCACTATAATCTATAACACGATACACCAATACAAATATATATATATTTTTTTGTGGTACTGGGGATTGAACTCAGGGGCATTCTACCTCCGAGCTACACCCCCAGCCCTACTTTTTATTCTTTATTTTGAAGCCGAGTCTCACTAAGTTGCGGAGTGCCTCACTAGGCAGCTGAGGCTGGCCGCGAACCCGGATCCTCCGGTCTCAGCCTCCCGAATGCTGGGATTACAAGCGTGCGCCACCACGCCCAGCTAACACCAATACAAATATAAAAAAAGAAATGTATTATTGATAATAGTATCATCTAATATTTAGTTTCACTAACTGTCTCAATATCAGCCTTTATAGAAACTTTTAATCCCCTAACTCAGATTTCTAATATGTCCCCTTATGGTGTAGTGATTCCTCAATCTTTCATGGAAGATATGACATATTCATAACACAAATGCAGTATACACATAGAAATAATGAGACATATGCTGGGGTGAGTATTTTAAGTATCATTCATTTCACAATACAAGGGTTTTGCAATAGTCTGTGAAAAAGACCAAGAACTTAAGAGACATGGTTTCCCTTCCCTTCTTCCTTCTTTTTCCCTTCCCTGTCCTTCTCTTCCCTTCCCCATTCTGTCTCTCTCTCTCTCTCTCTCTCTCTCTCTCTCTCTCTCTCTCTCTCTCTCTCATTAAGGATTGAACCCAGGGGAGTTCTACCTCCAGGCTATACCCCCAGCCCTATTTTATTTTTTATTTTGAAACAAGGTCTTGCTAAGTTTCTAAGAGTCTCCCTAAGTTGCCGAGCCTGTCCACAAACCTGCGATCTTCCTGTCTCAGCCTCCCAAGTACTGGGATTACAGTTACCCCATCACACCTGGCTAAGAGACATAGTTTTCAAATGAGGCATACAGAGGACTTAAATGATTTGATGCAGAGGTATGTGAGAAGGAAGCATCTATGAAAACTCCAAGTTTTCAAACATGATGATCAGCATGGGCAGAAATCCTGTCCATTGCTGGGGAGAACACAGGAAGGAATCACATTGAAAGAGAAGATGGTGAATTAGTTTTGGACATGTCAAGGACCAAGACCCTCCCGAGTGTCTAAGTAGAGTTATTCAGTAGTAAGGTGACCAACTTTTCCTAGCTCGCTTGGGATTTTTCCAGTGTTGGTACTGAAAAGCCCATGACCTGGGAGCCCATTCATTCCTGAGCAAAACGGGACATCTGGTTTCCCTATGGTGATGGAAGTCTGAAGCCCACAGGGTAGATGAAGTTAGCAACAGGGCAGGGGGGTGAAGAGAGAGAGAAGGAGGGGTGCGAGGGGAGAGAGG
>PVLC010018166.1:7944-32571 GCA_004027655.1 Graphiurus murinus
AAAAAATAGGGCTGGGGGTGTAGCTCGGAGGTAGAATGCCCCTGAGTTCAATCCCCAGTACGGCAAAAAAAAAAAAAAGGGAGACAGAAGGTAGGTTTCTTGAGACTTCATTTGACAGAAAGATGACTTTCTCTTAGAGATACCTGAGAAGGCTTTAGGAAGGTGACATCTTACTAGAGTCCAAGAGGATAAATAGAATTTAGAACTGTGGTGACTAGGGGTGAAAGTAGGAGACAGAGGTGTTCTTGTTTTTTTTGTTGTTGTTGTTTGTTTTTTTGTGGCAGTACTGGGGGCATTCTACCTCTGAGCTATACCCTCAGCCCTATTTTTTATTCTTTATTTTGAAACTGGGTCTCACTAAGTTGCGGGGTGCCTCACTAGGTAGCTGAGGCTGGCCTCGAACCCAGATCTTCCAATTTCAGCCTCCCAAATGCTGGGATTACAAGCGTGAGCCACCACGCCTGGCTCAGAAGGTGTTCTGAGAAGAAGGATAGTGTCAGGTAATCCCTTTTCCATCTTTCTTTCAGAGTGGACTCAGATCATCACCAAGTATTTATGGGAGCAGCTACAGAAGATGGCTGAATACTACCGGCCCGGGCCTGCAGGAAGTGGGGGCTGTGGCTCCACGATAGGTCCCTTGCCCCATGATGTAGAGGTGGCAATCAGGCAGTGGGACTACAACGAGAAGTTGGCCATGTTCATGTTTCAGGTAGGAAAGGGGATATGTTGTGTGGGGAGTTCGAATGAGTCTGACTTTTCGTCTCTGCCACCAAAGAACAGAAATCGCCTGCCACCTGCCCCAGTTGTGGTTCTTCATGCTTATATTTATTTCATCTGCCTCATGTCTAATAGTCCCTGGGCGGAACTAATACTCCTCCCACCCCTGGTATCCATAGGATGGCATGCTGGACAGACACGAGTTCCTGACCTGGGTGCTTGAGTGTTTTGAGAAAATTCGCCCTGGAGAGGATGAATTACTTAAACTGCTGCTGCCCCTGCTGCTTCGAGTAAGGCCCAGGATTTGGTGGTGCGATGTCTAGGGAGAATCTGGGGAAGACTAAGACGTTACAGTAGTGCCCCTTGGAGAGAACAGGGGCTCTGATGGTCCTCTCTTCACAGTACTCTGGGGAATTCGTTCAGTCCGCATACCTGTCCCGCCGCCTCGCCTACTTCTGTACTCGGAGACTGGCTCTGCAACTGGATGGCGTGAGCAGCCACTCAGCCCATGTTATATCTGCTCAGTCAACAAGCACATTGCCCACCACCCCTGCACCTCAGCCCCCAACTAGCAGCACACCCTCAACTCCCTTTAGTGACCTGCTCATGTGCCCTCAGCACCGGCCCCTGGTGTTTGGCCTCAGCTGTATCCTACAGGTGGGTACGAAGTACGCCTAAAGAAGTAGTAAAAGATGGCCTGAGAAGAACTGGGAAATGGGAGTGATTCTAAATTGGAGACGGGAATAGGCACTGAGTACTTGCTCAGAGATTATTGTTTCTCAGTATTGGGGTATTAGTTCTCTTTTGGGGGTTTTGGCTACCCTCTCCCAGGACTAAATAACAGGCCCAAAGCCTTTTCGGAAAGTGGGTAAAGGTAGGGGATTGGGAATGGATTGGTGCTGGCCTCAGGGACTTAGAGTAAAATTGGATCTGAAACCCGAAGGTTGGGTCTTATGATGGGATTCCAGAGAGGTAGCCATGCTAACTGAGTCTGACTTGGCTGTTTCTGTCTGGCAGACCATCCTCCTGTGTTGCCCTAGTGCCCTGGTTTGGCACTATTCGCTGACCGATAGCCGAATTAAGACGGGCTCACCCCTTGACCACCTGCCTATTGCCCCTTCCAACCTGCCCATGCCAGAAGGCAATAGTGCCTTCACTCAGCAGGTAAGTCTCATCAGTAGCCTGCTATTCCCAGATTGGGATAGGAGTCCAAAATACTCTTCTGGAAATACTGATTTGGAGTCTGGTACTGTGCTTTTAGCCTTTTGTATGCCTGGGTACATCCTTAAAGCCTTCCTTTTTGATATCACAGGTTCGTGCAAAGTTGCGGGAGATTGAGCAGCAGATCAAGGAGCGAGGACAGGCAGTTGAGGTTCGCTGGTCTTTTGATAAGTGCCAGGAAGCCACTGCAGGTAGGTGTCAGAGAACAGATAGTAGGAAAGATGTTAGAGGAAAGGATGGGGTGGTAAGGATGTAGGGATCTGAGAGGTGGAATGCATCGGACCTCTGGTTAAGTCCCCTTTGCCCCTTCTCCTCTTTAGGCTTCACCATTGGACGGGTGCTCCATACTTTGGAAGTGCTGGACAGCCACAGTTTTGAGCGCTCTGACTTCAGCAACTCTCTTGATTCCCTTTGTAACCGAATCTTTGGATTGGGGCCTAGTAAAGATGGGCATGAGGTGAGAAAGAAGGGAACAGAAAGAATGAATGGTAGCTGGATACGGTGGTGCATGCCTGAAATCCTAGGACGTTCGAGGCTGAGATAAGAGGATCGCAGGTTCATGGCCAGCCTCAGCAACCTAGTAAGACCCGTGGCAACTTAGTGAGACCCTGTTCAAGACAAAAAGGGCTGGGGAGCTGGGCATGGTGGTGCATGCTTGTAATCCCTGTACTCGGGAGGCTGAGACAGGAAGATCGCAGGTTCATAGCCAGCCTCAGCTACTTAGGCCCTCCACAACTTAGACCCTGTTTGAAAATAAAAAATACAATGGGGCTGGGAGTGTAGCTCAGAGGTAGAATGCCCTTGAATTCAATCCCCAGTACCACAAAAAAGGGAGTCTAGGAGTATAGCTTAGAGGTAGAATGCCCCTGAGTTCAATCCCCAGTGCCATTGAAAAAGGTACAAAAAGTTTGAACTCATTTCTTTGTCCTCAACTCTAACTTTGTCAGCCCTGCCTTCCTTTGATTTCCAGATCTCCTCTGACGACGATGCTGTGGTATCATTACTGTGCGAATGGGCCGTCAGCTGCAAGCGTTCTGGTCGGCATCGTGCTATGGTGGTAGCCAAGCTCCTGGAGAAGAGACAGGCAGAGATTGAAGCAGAGGTTAGGGGGCAGAGATAAGGGAGTGAGCTTGGCCAGTGGGAAGGAATCAAACCAGCGTCAGAGACCCCAGAGGGAATGAGGTGTTACTGGGACCAAAGCCGAAGGTGTGAGAACAGAGCAGAGAAGTGGTAGAGAACCTATGGGGCAGGGTAAGGACACAAGGCATTAGTGAAAAGGAACCGATTGATATCTGCTCAGACGAGAGATCAAGGCTACATTTGGGAGGTGGTGAGGAAAATGGAGGTGGGGGGAGTGACATACAGGGAAAAGTGTGGTGTGGAGACAATATAGGTGTTCATTCTGGGGTTACCTGTCGAGGAGCAAGGAGGCAGGGAGAAGTCAATCCTCAGTTTGTTCTCTCATCTTGCAGCGTTGTGGAGAATCTGAAGCAGCAGATGAGAAGGGTTCCATTGCCTCTGGTTCCCTTTCTGCTCCTAGTGCTCCCATTTTCCAAGATGTCCTCCTGCAGTTTCTGGATACACAGGCTCCCATGCTGAGTATGGATCCTTGCCCCCTTCTGATTACTTTGCCTAGACTCAATTACCTGCCACTGTCATCAGAAAGAATAATTAGAGCCGGGCGTGGTGGCGCACGCTTGTAATCCCAGCATTCGGGAGGCTGAGACCAGAGGATCCAGGTTCGCGGCCAGCCTCAGCTACCTAGTGAGGTCCTCCGCAACTTAGTGAGACACTGTTTCAAAATAAAGAATAAAAAATAGGGCTGGGGGTGTAGCTTGGAGGTAAAACACTCCTGAGTTTAATCCCCAGTACCACAAAAAAAAAGAAAGAATAATTAGGAGCCTTTTGGTCTATATTTCTCTTTTGGTCTATATTTCTGTTTTGTGCTCTATGCAGAATGACTTTTAGATATAATTCTTTGTGTCCCTCAGTGGATTGTGTGTGTGTGGTTTTTTGGGGGAGGGGGGCTGTTCATGTCTCTGCCTCATGGGTGTCCCTCTCTGAGTACACTAGGGCACCATGCCTTAAGTATGCCCCTCTCTTTCTGCCCCCCTCTTTGGTGTCCTCCTAACCCATCTCTCATTCCCTCCTTCCAGCGGATCCCCGAAGTGAGAGTGAGCGGGTAGAATTCTTTAACTTGGTACTGCTGTTCTGTGAACTGATTCGCCACGATGTTTTCTCCCACAATATGTACACTTGCACTCTCATCTCTCGAGGGGACCTTGCCTTTGGTGCCCCTGGTCCCCGGCCTCCCTCTCCCTTTGATGATCCAGCCGATGACCCAGAGCGCAAGGAGGCTGAGGGCAGCAGCAGTAGTAAGCTGGAGGTGAGTGGCTGTTCCTTGTTCTTGTTTCTTCTCACAGTTCTGTTTTGTCCAAGAAGGGGAGTATCTTCTTATCACTTTGTGGTTTACAAAGTATTCTCATGTTACTTTTTTCATTTAATCTTCACAACAGCCCTGGGAGGTACACTTATCTCCCATTTAAAGCTAATGGAAGCCAGGCATGGTGGCCTACATCTGTAATCTCAGTACTTGAGAGACTAAGACAGGAGGACTGCAGGTTCAAAGCCAGCCTCAGCACCTTAGCAAAGCTCTCAGCAACTTAGTGAGACCCTGTTTCCAAATAAAAAATAAAATAGGTACTTGGGAGGCTGAGACAGGAAGATCACAGGTTTGAGGCCAGCTTCAGCAACTTAGTGAGGCTCTCAGAAACTTGGTGAGACCCTGTTTCCCAATAAAATATAAAATAGGTCTGGGGGTGTAACCCAGAGGTAGAAAGCCCCTGAGTTCCATCCCCAGTACCATAAAAAATAAATAGATAAATAAAAAAGAATAAAAGAGGTCTAGAGGTATATCTCAGTGGTAGAATGCCCCTGGGTTCCATACCTGGTACCGCAAAAAATAAAAATAAATGTAAAACATAAAATAAGGCTGGGAACCAGGCGTGGTAGTGTATTCCTGTAATCCCAATCTCAGATTCAAAGCCAGCCTCAGCAATTTAGTGAGGGCCTCAGTATCTTAGCAAGACCTGTTTCCAAGTAAAAAATAAAATGGGGCTGGGGGTGTAGCTCAGAGGTAGAATGCCCTTTAGTTCTATCCCTCACCCCCCCCCACACACACAAAAGCTAACGGAAGCCAGGCACCACGGTACATGCCTATAACACCAGTACTTGGGAGGCTGAGGCAGGAAGATCACAGGTTTGAGGCTAGTCTCAGCAACTCAGTGAAGCCCTTAGCAATTTAGTGAGACCCCCGTTGCAAAATTTAAAAAAGGGCTGGGTGTATAACTCAGAGGTAGAACACACCTGGGGTCAGTCCCCAGTACCAACAGATAGATGGATGGATGGACGGATGGACGGACGGACGGACGGACGGACGGACGGACGGACGGACGGACGGTTGGCAAGCCAAGCCAATGGAGATGGAGGCCCATACTGGCCTAGTGACTGGACAAGGCTTGAATCCAGAACTTGTGTTTTTCCCAACATGGTCTTCCGTCTCCAATTCTCCTGTGTACTTTTCTAGGTGGTGGGGAGCACCTCCCTAGGACTAACGCAGGTCTGCTTATGTTCTGTGCCCTCAGGATCCAGGACTCTCAGAGTCTATGGACATTGACCCTAGTTCCAGTGTGCTCTTTGAGGACATGGAGAAGCCTGACTTCTCAGTAAGTGAGCCCCTGAGCATGGAAGAATCCAGCTCCTTAGAGCCTCCCATTATGCCTCTGTTTGGAATGTCTTCAAGCCCCTTCACCCCCGTTTTCTTTCTCTAACTATTCCTCCCTTTTGCCTTTCTTAGTTGTTCTCCCCTACTATGCCCTGTGAGGGGAAAGGCAGCCCATCCCCCGAGAAACCAGATGTCGAGAAAGAGGTGAAGCCCCCACCCAAGGAGAAGATCGAAGGCACCCTTGGGGTTCTTTATGACCAGCCACGACATGTGCAGTATGCCACACACTTCCCAATCCCCCAGGTACTGTCTCCTGACACCTTGCAGTGATCTGTTTTGGACCTGGATTTCTGCCAAAGGAGTTTGCTGAGGGGTTGGAGCTGTTCCTAGAGTGCGGGCGAGCTGGGAAGGGGCTCCAGCATGGGAGTGCCCAAGACTATGGAACATAGTGTTAAGAGGAGAGAAGAAGGATAGCCTGGGGTGCAGTCACGCACACCTGTAGTACCAGTACTGGGGAGGCTGAGACAGGAGGCGCGCAGGCTCAAGGGTAGCCTCAGCAACTTAGCAAACCCTTTTTCAAAATAAAAAAGGGCTGGGGTGGAGCTCAGGTAGAATGCTCCTGGGTTCAATCCCCAGTACCAAACCAAAAGAGGAGGGAAGGAAACCTGTGCCAGAGTCTGACAGTGCTGCTGGGGTACAGGAGGAGTCTTGCAGCCACGAGTGCAACCAGCGGTTGGTGGTACTGTTTGGGGTGGGAAAGCAGCGAGATGATGCCCGCCATGCTATCAAGAAAATCACCAAGGATATCCTGAAGGTTCTGAACCGCAAGGGGACGGCGGAAACTGGTGGGTCTGAGGCTCCTTAATCAGATGCCCCCCCAAAGAATGCCCTAGTTAGTCTTCCCATCCCCAGTGTAGGGAACTCCCCAGTTATGTCCCAATGTCCTGTCTCTTGGAGTCTCTGAGAGCTCTAGTCCTTTTGAAACTTCCCCCCTCATTCCCCTCCTCTGCAGACCAGCTTGCTCCTATTGTGCCTCTGAATCCTGGAGACCTGACATTCTTAGGTACCTCACAGTAAGCCCCATACTGCCTCCCCCTCTTGCCCTCCCCCAACCTAGCACCTCCCTATACATAATCCTCTAAGGTCCACATAGTCTGTGGTCCTCTGAACCTTTACTCCACTGCCCCCTTCCCTTCCCTTGCCTTCCCCCTCCCCCAGCCCTTCCTTGACCCTCTCCCTTCCTGCCCCCTTCCCCGCCCTCCCTCCCTCTTAGAGCCCCTTCTCTCCATGCCCCGCTCCCCTTCCCTGGTCAACCAGTTATCTTCTGTGTCCTGGCTCATTCCTTTCAACTGTGCCCTCAGGTGGGGAGGATGGGCAGAAGCGGCGCCGCAACCGGCCTGAAGCCTTCCCCACTGCTGAAGATATCTTTGCTAAGTTCCAGCACCTTTCACACTATGATCAACACCAAGTCACAGCTCAGGTGTGCGCCTAAGGCCAGCCCCCTTCCCACATTCTGGCCTCCTGTCCTGTATTCCCGTCCCTCTTTATCCCCCCCAGGTGGGCTGAGCCAGCTGGTCTCATCCCCTTCTGCCATCATCCTTTCCTGCTTCCCTGGTTCTTCTTTCCCTCCCTCTGTTCCCTTCTTACATCCACTGCCCTTACCAGGTCTCCCGGAACGTTCTGGAGCAGATCACAAGCTTTGCGCTTGGCATGTCATACCACTTGCCTCTGGTGCAGCATGTGCAGTTCATCTTCGACCTCATGGAATATTCACTCAGCATCAGTGGCCTCATCGACTTTGCCATTCAGGTGGGGAAGTTGGGGGTGGCGGAAGGAAC
Organism: Graphiurus murinus; assembly: GCA_004027655.1. Taxonomy (NCBI): domain Eukaryota; kingdom Metazoa; phylum Chordata; class Mammalia; order Rodentia; family Gliridae; genus Graphiurus; species Graphiurus murinus. The sequence continues at coordinate 15,445 of PVLC010018166.1, forward strand.
CCATGCTCTGTAGGGTCATGAAGACAGGGCAGAGGCTCCGGCTAGTTCCCCAGGCTGCTTGGAGGGGCAGAGACACTAGCACAGGGGGAGAGGAACATGAGCCAAGACCACAGGAATAGAGATGTCCGCACTCTCTAGGGAGGCCCAAGAGGTGGATTAGAGCTTCAGGCACAGAATGTCCTTCCACTGTGGAGTTTGCAGAAGTGTGTCCTGGACACTGGCTAGAGGTGTTAACACTCATAAAGTAGAAGACAGTGTGGCACGGGGTAGTGGGGCCCTTCTGTGCCGAGGCAGCCCCAGCAGGAAGGGGCTCAGGCCTGGCCTCACAGGCTCCACACAGGAAGCGGGGTTGTGTCTTACACTAGGGGCCTCTTCTCAACTCTCACCCTCATCCACTCCGCTAGCTGCTGAATGAACTCAGTGTGGTTGAGGCCGAGCTGCTCCTCAAATCCTCCGATCTGGTGGGCAGCTATACTACCAGCCTGTGCCTGTGTATCGTGGCTGTCCTGCGGCACTACCATGCCTGCCTCATCCTCAACCAGGACCAGATGGCCCAGGTCTTCGAGGGGTAAGCCGGGATCGGAAGCACATAGTGCTCTGGCAGATGCCAGTGGGAGATGAGGCCTGCAAAGTACACGTGGGCTCACAGCCATGGGGAGGTGCCTGCCATGCAGGTGGGGAAGGAATAGTGTCTTCAGGAGACTGGAATCTGTTTCAAGGGGCCTTTGTGCCCCGGGCCCTGTACAATACCTGCTGATCGTCCCATCCATACCTCTTATGACAGGCTGTGTGGCGTAGTGAAGCATGGGATGAACCGGTCAGATGGCTCCTCTGCAGAACGCTGTATCCTTGCTTATCTCTATGATCTGTACACCTCCTGTAGCCATTTAAAGAGCAAATTTGGGGAGCTCTTCAGGTAAGAGAGGTGGGAGGCAAGGGGTGGAGAGAGGGACCTAGTCCCATCTCCTTCCCATTATCACCCACCCCAGGGCCCTGCTGTCTGCACACAGTCACTTAATGGACTGTGTCCTTCATGTATTGTCATGTTCCCAAGAGTGGGCCTTCTTCCTCCATGCCCCCAAAGGCTCCTGTTCCTTATTCTCACAGGGTTCTTTTCTGGCCCAAGTCTGTTGCACCCCATGTCCCCTTTTCTTGACCCAAAGTCCCTCGTTCTTCACTCCTTTTTATTTCTTGTCTCCCCTTCGCCAACCCCTTCCCTGGACCTCCCCAGACTTTCTTCAACACCACTGTCTCCTCTCGCCCATCCCTGCAGCGATTTCTGCTCAAAGGTGAAGAACACCATCTACTGTAATGTGGAGCCATCGGAATCCAACATGCGCTGGGCGCCTGAGTTCATGATCGACACCCTGGAGAACCCTGCCGCTCACACCTTCACCTACACGGGGCTAGGCAAGAGTCTTAGTGAGAACCCTGCTAACCGCTACAGCTTTGTCTGCAATGCCCTTATGCACGTCTGTGTGGGGCATCATGATCCCGATAGGTATGGGGCGTGCTGAGTGAGGAAGGGGCATCATTGCCCCCACCTGCTATTGGGAGGGGTGACATGCCCGGGAGGTACCACCCCCTTCATTACTCTGGGGGCAGAGATGAAAAGTTGATGAGTGCGAGGTTCCGCGGAGCAAGGCCTTTCCTGAGGGCATTTGTACTTTTCCCTAGGGTGAATGACATCGCAATCCTGTGTGCAGAGCTGACCGGCTATTGCAAGTCGCTGAGTGCCGAGTGGCTAGGAGTACTTAAGGCCCTGTGCTGCTCCTCTAACAATGGCACTTGTGGTTTCAATGATCTCCTCTGCAATGTAGATGTGAGGCTTGCGGTGGGGTCTTGCTGGGGAATGGGGCAGCTAGCAGGGCCTGGGTGTGGTCATGACCAAGGCCGTAGGGGGTTGGAGTTCTGTAGAGTGGACATGCCACTTTGGACATCCCCCTCTCCACACTGAGTCGTCATGTCCACCATCTGCCTTTTCCTCTAGGTCAGTGACCTGTCTTTTCATGACTCCCTGGCTACTTTTGTTGCCATCCTCATCGCTCGGCAGTGTTTGCTCCTAGAGGATCTGATTCGCTGTGCTGCCATCCCTTCACTCCTTAATGCTGGTGAACTACCACTCCAAAACTCCTAGAATTTCTGGGCCCCACATCTCAATACACACTTGACGGCCACTCTCTCGTGTTTAGTGCAGGGCGCCCTGCTGAGGCTCCCTGGCCCTCAACAGAAGGCCAGTGCTTTGGTGTACCCCAAGCTGGAAGGGACCTGTTTTCTAACAACTCACAATTTGCAGTCCTGACCTTTCTGTTTGTGTCTGTATGTGTGCACATGTGCATGCACATGCACACGTAACCATGTGCTCACAGACAGCGCTGGGGATGGAACCCAAGGCCCTGTGTATGCTAAGCATGCGCTCTGCCACTGAGCTACATCCCCAGCCCAATCACTTTCCATTGTTTGACCCTTCAACAACTGCATAACAGATCTCTGCTGTACCTTTCAAGTATCATCTTGCCTTTTCTCCTTTCACCCTTTCCCCCTATATGCCCCCCGCCCCCCCCCCATTTCAGTGTCATCCTTTCCCAATCTGCTTTGTCTTCCTTTTAGCTTGTAGTGAACAGGACTCAGAGCCGGGGGCCCGGCTGACCTGCCGCATCCTCCTCCACCTCTTCAAGACACCACAACTCAATCCTTGCCAGTCTGATGGAAGTAAGTGACCCTGATTAGAGCCAGGACACAGCAGAAAGTTTAGTGGTGCACACCTATAATCCTAGCACTTGGAAGGCTGAGACAGGAGGATCACAGGTTAGCTCTTAGCAACTTAATGAGACCCTATTTCAAAATAAAGAATAACATAGGGCTGGGGGTATAGCTCAGAGGTAGAATGTCCCTGTGTTCAATCCCTAGCAGCACAAAATAAGTAAATTAATTAATAAATTAAAAGGGCTGGAGTATAGCTCAGAGGTAGAATGTCCCTATGTTCAATCCCCATTACCAAAAAAAGAAAAAGGAAGAGTGTTTCCCCTACTCCATGGTCACTATGTTCATTTACCCCGACTTCTGCCTTCCTAGACAAGCCTACTGTGGGAATCCGCTCCTCCTGTGACCGCCACCTGCTGGCTGCCTCCCAGAACCGCATCGTGGATGGAGCTGTGTTTGCTGTTCTCAAGGCTGTGTTTGTACTTGGTATGGGGGTAGAAAGGGAGTGGTGCCAGAAGTGTGTATAGGGTGGAGTGCCAGCTGAACTACAAAGGACAGTCTTTGTCCCTCCCAAAGGTGGTCTCTCTGACCTTTGGGGAGGAGAGGAGGGAGTGAAGGATATTTCTGTCCCATAGGATAACATTTGGGGAGTTTCTGCCTCTGCGAGCCTGGAGTAGGTCTCCACATACTGTTCTGATCTTCCCCTGCCCTCCCTATCTCCCACTCATGAACCACAGGGGATGCAGAACTGAAGGGTTCAGGCTTCACCGTGACAGGAGGAACAGAAGAACTTCCAGAAGAGGAGGGAGGGGGTGGCAGTAGCGGTCGGCGGCAGGGTGGCCGCAACATCTCTGTGGAGACAGCCAGTCTGGATGTCTATGCCAAGTACGTGCTGCGCAGCATCTGCCAACAGGTCAGTCTCACCTTCCTCCCATGTCTCCTAAATGCCTCTATATAATATAGTCCTGTTTCCAGCTCTCGATCACACCACCTCCCTGCTATACATTGGCTCCCTTACCCACCCGGCACATCCCCCTTATTCCTGACCCCCTCACTGGTTGCCCCCAGTCCCCTAATTCCCAGCTTCCTCAGGAATGGGTAGGAGAGCGTTGCCTTAAGTCGCTGTGCGAGGACAGCAATGACCTCCAAGACCCAGTGTTGAGTAGCGCCCAGGCCCAGCGCCTTATGCAGCTCATCTGCTACCCACATCGACTGCTGGACAATGAGGATGGCGAAAACCCCCAGAGGCAGCGCATTAAGCGTATTCTCCAGGTAGGCCAAGGTGGTGGGGGCCTTGGAGGAAACAATAGGGCTTGACCTGGGAGGAAACGGTGGGGACAGAGGAAAAGAGACAGAGTTCAGTAGACAGGTGAAGAAAGGGGTGAGAGAAACAGCTCCAACAGGGGTTTACGAGTAAATCCGTTACAGTCCAGACTCAGAGTGAGACTGTTAGGTGGGTGAACAGCTGTTGGAGTGACTATAGCTCATCAGTGGGAGGCATAGCATCTGGGAGGCCTGGTTTTGGGGCTTTATGTATTTGACACTTTGGCCGTGACTCAGAAATGGTACAGTAACAGCTACAACTTATTGAGCATGTACTTCGTGTACAGGTACTATGCTAGGCACCATGCAGATACTTTCTCACTTAATCTTAGCAACCCCATACAGTGGGTACGAAAATCCTTGTTTGGCTGATGAGGAAACTGAGGCTTGAAGAGATTGAGTAACTTCTTCAGGGTCACAGGCTAGTAAGTTTTGAGTCAGTATGTGAGCTTAGGTATTCCTGTGCCCTTTCCAGTGATTCTAACATTCCGGTGACAGGCATGGTGGTACACGCCTGTAATCCTAGTACTTGAGAGGGTGATACAGGAGGATCACAGATTCAGGGCCAGCCTCAGTAACTTAGTGAAGCCCTCAGCAATTTATTGAAACCCTGTTTCAAAATAAAAAATAAAGATAGGGCTGGGGATGTAGCTGAGGGTTAGAATGTCCCTGGGTTGAATCCCCAGTACCAAAGTAAAATAAAATAAAATGTAGAAAAAGGGCTGGGGGTGTAGCTCAGAGGTAAATAACCCTGGGTTCAATCCTCAGTACCAAAAAAAAAAGACATTTACACTAGACATAGTGGCACACACTTGTAATCCCAGTACTTGGGAGGCTGAGACAGGAAGATCACAGGTTCAAGGACAGTCTCAGCAATGTAGGGAGACCCTCAGCAACCTAGTGAGACCCCATTTCAAAACAAACAGCTCAGAGGTAGAATGTCCCTGGGTTCAATCCTTCTCTCTCTCTCTCTCTCTCTCTCTCTCTCTCTCTCTCTCTCTCTCTCTCTCTCTCTCTCTCTCACACACACACACACACACACACACACACACACACACACACCCCACACACACACACACAGATATTCAGGTGACCGTAGTGTAGAAAAATAAGGCCATGGAGGAAAAGTTAAGTAAGGGGTCTCTTCAGCCCAGAAAAGAGAGTGTTGAAGGGAGATTAGCTAACAGTAGCCTTCCAGTCTCTGCAGGACTTTGGGAAATTGTCCTATAAAGGTCCTGTCAGGGATTTTGAGCAGGTGGTCTAAAACAGAGGCAGGCTTCAACTTTAACATCAAGGATTTAAAGATTAAGCATTATGCAGATCTTTCTGATGCTAAGGGATGTGAGACTCTGGAGTAGGAGTCTGGGGGAAAACATGAAATCTTTCCTGAGCCACATTTAAAATAGGCTAGAGAGCCGGGTGTGGTGGCGCACACTTGTAATCCCAGCATTTGGGAGGCTGAGACCGGAGGATCTGGGTTCGCGGCCAGCCTCAGCTACCTAGTGAGGCACTCCGCAACTTAGTGAGACCCTGTTTCAAAATAAAGAATAAAAAATAGGGCTGGGGGTGTAGCTCGGAGGTAGAATGCCCCTGAGTTCAATCCCCAGTACCGCAAATAAATAAATAAATAAATAAATAAATAAATAAATAAACAAATAAAATAGGCTAGAGCCCAGCATGGTGGCACACGCTTGTAATCCCAGTACTTGGGAGGCTGAGACAGGAGGATCTCAGGTTCGTGGCCAGCTTCAGCTACTTAGTGAGGCCCTCTGCAACTTAGTGAGACTGTGTTTCCACATAAAGAATAAGAAATCGGGCTGGGGACATAGCTTGAAAGTAGAATGCCTCTGGGTTAAACCCCCAGTGCCAAGAAAAAAAAAAAACATAAAATAGGCTAGAACTGGACTTGATGGGCACCCCTATAATCCCAATACCTGGGAGGCTGAGATAGGAAGATTGTATATTTAAGGCCAGCCCCGGCAAGTTATCAAGACCCTGTTTCAAAATAAAATCTAGGCCAGCCGTGATGGTGCATATCTGTAATCCCAGTACTTGAAAGGCTACAACAGGAGTATCGCAAGTTCAAGACCAGCCTCAGCAATTTAGCAATCTCTGAACAACTTAGCAAGATCCTGTTTCAAAACAAAAAATAAAAAGGGCTAGATATGTCACTTGGAGGTAGACTGTCCCTGGGTTCAATCCACAGGACCAAAAATACATACATATATAATGTACGTACATACATACATACATACATACTAAAAAAGGCTAGGGGTGCGGGGCGTGGTGGTACACGCTTGTAATCCCAGCATTTGGGAGGCTGAGACCAGAGGATCCAGGTTTGCAGGAAGCCTCAGCTACCTAGTGAGGCCCTCTGCAACTTAGACCCTGTTTCAAAAATAAAGAATAAGCCGGAGCCGGGCGTGGTGGCCCACACTTGTAATCCCAGCATTTGGGAGGCTGAGACCGGAGGATCCGGGTTCGGGGCAAGCCTCAGCTACTTAGTGAGGCCCTCCGCAACTTAGTGAGACCCTGTTTCAAAATAAGGAATAAAAAATCGGGCTGGGGACGTAGCTCGAAGGTAAAATGCCTCTGGGTTCAATCCCCAGTACCACAAAAAAAAAAAAAAAAAAAAAAAAAAAAAAAAATCCGGGCATGGTGGCGCATGCTTGTAACCCCAGTAGTTGGGAGGCTGAGACTGGAGGATCCGGGTTCTCGGCCAGCCTCAGCTGCTTAGTGAGGCCCTCAGCTGCTTAGGCCCTCCAAGTGTTCCTCCAAGTGTTCCAAGTGTTTCAAAATAAAGAATAAGGCAGGTTGTGGTGGCGTACGCTTGTAATCCCAGCATTTGGGAGGCTGAGACAGGAGGATCACAGTTTTGCAGCCAGACTCAGCTACTTAGTGAGGCCCTCTGCAATTTAGTGAGACCCTGTTTCAAAATAAAAAATAGGGCTGGGGGTGTAGCTCGGAAGTAGAATGCCCCTGAGTTCAATCCCCAGTACCACACACACACACACAAAAAAAAGGCTAGGGATATAGGGGTATAGCTTGGAGGTAGAATTCCCCCTGGGTTTAATCCCCAGTACTAAAATAAATATATAGACCAGATTTTCAACCATTTTGGATTATTCAAATATCTCTCGAGTCCAGGAGTTTGAGACCAGCCTGAGCAGCATATCAAGACCGTGCCTCAAAATGAAATAAAAACCTGAGGAGAGCCAGGTGTGGTGGCGCACGCTTGTAATCCTAGTACTTGGGAGGCTGAGACCGGAGAATCCGGGTTCGCGGCCAGCCTCAGCTACTTAGTGAGGCTCTCCACAACTTAGTGAGACCCTGTTTCAAAATAAAGAATAAAAAATAGGGCTGGGGGTGTATGTAGCTCAGAGGTAGAATGCTCCTGGGTTCCATCCCCAGTACCACACACACACAAAAAAAAACTGAGGAGAACAAGGATGATGATGATGGGAGACTCGAAAGTTCTTTGGGGTCTCCAAGTATTAACCTGCTCTCCTACAGGATACAGGGCCTATACATTGTCTTTCCTGAAGACAGGGACATAGAGGTCCCTTTCAGACCCCTGGGAATCTGTGATTTGAGGTTATGGAAGATCAGGATGGTGGGTTGCTGGGGGTGACATGACGACGACTAACTTGGGTCCGTGGCCTCTACCACAGAACTTGGACCAGTGGACCATGCGCCAGTCCTCCTTGGAGCTGCAGCTCATGATCAAGCAGACGCCTAACAATGTGAGTAGTTTTGCTCAGCCCTCCCTTTCCCACCTCCACTTCTAGCTCCCCATGTCAGGGAGGTGAGCCAGTGTAGAAGAACCTCAGCCCTACCCTCAAGCTCTTGAACTGAAAGAGATAAGAGGTGATAGGAAAATGGTAGACATGTGTGTCGCTGATGATAAGGGAAGTGGGTTGGGAGTACTGGAGCTCTGAGCTGCTGGGAAGCTTAGCAGCAGTGGCGGTGGAGCCTGTTTCTGTGGCCACAGATGCAAGTTAGCAAAGAAGAGAGATTGGAGAAAGAGGCTCTGGAGGGCCCAACCCCCAACAAGGTTGTGTCTTCCCATCAACCCTCGAAGATGTTCTCCTTCACTCTCATCTCCCATCTCGCCTATTTTCTGTCCTCCTTTGCCCCTAGTTACCTATTTTATCACCTTTCACCCTCCACAGGAGATGAACTCTCTCTTGGAGAATATTGCCAAGGCTACAATCGAGGTTTTCCAGCAGTCAGCAGAGACAGGGTCAACTTCCGGAAGCACTGCAAACAACATGCCCAGCAGCAGCAAGACCAAGCCTGTGCTCAGGTTGGGTAGAAACACAGCAGGGCTCGTCCCCTCAAAAGTTTCTCTGCTGGTAGCATGAATAATATCTGCCACACAGAGATGCCACCGTGGCCAGGGAACAAAGAGAATGCATCATTTAACGTAGCCTGGCTCTCTTGTAACCCCATGTCCTCTGTCTGTCCTCCAGCTCTCTAGAGCGCTCTGGTGTATGGCTGGTGGCCCCCCTTATTGCCAAATTGCCCACCTCAGTCCAGGGGCATGTATTAAAGGCTGCTGGGGAGGAATTGGAGAAGGGTCAGCACCTGGGCTCCTCTTCCCGCAAAGAACGTGATCGACAAAAGCAGAAGAGGTAAAGGGGAGCTGGGTGTGGTGGTGCACGCCTGCAATCCCAGTACTTTGGAGGCTGAAACAGGAAGATTGCAGGTTCAAAGCCAGCATGGTAACTTAGTGAGGCCCTGTTTCAAAATAAAAAATAAAATAGAGCTGGGCGTGGTGGCACACGCTTGTAATCCCAGTACTTGGGAGGCTGAGACCGGAGGATCCAGGTTTGCGGCCAGCCTCAGCTACTTAGTGAGGCTCTCCGCAACTTAGACCCTGTTTCAAAATAAAAAATAAATAGGGCTAGGGGTGTAGCTTGGAGAAAGAATGCCCCTGGGTTCAAGGTTCAATTCCCAGTACCGTGCAAAAAAAAAAAAAAAATATATATATATATATATATATATATATATAATAGGGCTGGGGGTGTAGCTCGAAGGTAGAACACCCTCCCAAAGTTCAATCCCCAGCACCACAAAAAAAAGAGGTAAAGGGATTGAAGGGAGGCCCAGGATTGAGGGGTAGAAAGGAGAGGAGGAAGGCCCACTGAAGAATAAAAACTGAGGCTGAGGAATGAGCATAAACATCACCAGGAAGTGGCTGATCAGGAGGGAAGAGTGGCATGGCTGAGCAAGAGGCCAGATCTTGAGAGAACAAAGTCTGGGATTTGGAGGAAATGAGGTTGGAAGTTGCCTGATCCCCATCTAGCCCATGACCTGTCCTCTCCCCTCCTCTCTTTTTCTCTTGTCTTTCTCTTTTATCTCTAGCATGTCCCTGTTGAGCCAGCAGCCCTTCTTATCCCTGGTGCTGACGTGTCTGAAAGGGCAGGATGAGCAACGGGAGGGACTCCTTACCTCCCTCTACAACCAGGTGAACCAGGTACAGGTGCCCAGGTCGTGGAGATGGGCAGGAGGGCAGGGAAGGATGTACCCAAGAGTTCACTGTATACTTGGAACCTTCATTACTTTCGGATAAACACATTGGGCACATTGGAAAAGAATGGAGAAAATCCCTGAGCTGCATGTTAAACTTGATTTATCCTAGATTGTGAAAAATTGGCGAGATGACCAGTACTTAGATGATTGCAAACCAAAGCAACTAATGCACGAGGCACTCAAACTGCGGCTCAACCTGGTAAGGGGGGAGCTGGGAAGAAGAAGGAAGGGGATGGGGCTGGAAATACAGTAAAGTAATCCCAGCCCAGGCGGGCACGGCGGCACGCACCTGTAGTCTCAACACTTGGGAGGCTGAGGCGGGAGGATCACTTGAGTCCACGAGTTTGAGACCAGCCTGGGCAGCATAGCGAGACCCTGCCTCAAAATGAAATAAAAAACCTGGGAGGAACAAGGACAATGATGGGAGACTCCAAGTTCTTTGGGATCTTCAAGTATTAACCCTGTGCTCCTAAAGTGATTAAAGGGACTGTCTCTCAGTGTCCAGGGTCCAACAGGTTGCATACCCCAGATCCTTGCAGGAACTCTGCCTCAGTAGCCTAGATTCTGGCTGGATCCTAGAAGTACTAAAAACCCCTTGGAGAATGTCGAATGGAGTCCTGGCAAACATTTAGTCTAACTCCCACCATTTTATAAGTAAGGAACGAGAAGCCCAGAGGTATCAAGAATTTAGTCGCTGGCCTGAGATCATGTAGCAAATCATTGGTACAAATAAATGAAACATGACCGCAGGGGTCCCAACTTCCACCCAACCCAGGTTCTAAACTAAACTTTCCTTAAACTTTGGTCATCGCCTCTGAGCCATCTGCCTGACTGGTTGTGGCCCTGGCAGGTGGGGGGCATGTTTGACACAGTGCAGCGCAGCACCCAGCAGACCACAGAGTGGGCCATGCTCCTCCTGGAGATCATCATCAGCGGCACTGTTGACATGCAGTCCAACAAGTGAGTGTCCCCACCCCTCCCTGCACTTCCAGGCCCCAGGGGAGTCCCCTACCCGCCCCATGCCAGCTGCACCGACCGCTTCCATCGTGGTGGCTGATACAGTGGCTCTGCGGCTCTCCACAGTCTCAGTGCCCTTGGGATGACACGTTGCACACCCCTCCATGTGTGTGTCCTCCCTGAGCCATTTTTCTTTCTTTGTCGGTTTTATCCTGGCTTCCCATCACAGTGAGCTCTTTACTACCGTGCTGGACATGCTGAGTGTGCTTATCAATGGAACCCTGGCAGCAGACATGTCTAGCATCTCGCAAGGCAGCATGGAAGAGAACAAGCGTGCATACATGAACCTGGTGAAGAAGCTACGGGTGAGTAGAGGACACATAGCCAAGGGGTTGGGGTAGTGGGACCTCAGCTCCCTCGGCCCTGACTTTGGGCTCCCTGTCCAGCCTCAGATACTGCATTCTGGCCAGAATCCTCTACCCTTCCTGTTAGCTTCCTTTTTTCTTTTTTTTTTTCCTTTTTTATGCAATGAGGATTTACTGAATATCTTCTTTTTTTTTTTTTTTTCCCTAGTACTAGGGATGAACCCAGGGGCATTCTACCTCTGAGCTACATCCCCAGCCCTATTATTCTTCATTTTGAAACAGGGTCCCACTAAGTTGCAGAGGGCCTCACTAAGTAGCTGAGGCTGGCCGAGAACTTGTGATTCTCCTGTCTCAGCCTCTCAAGTACTGGGATTACAAATGTGCACCATCACACCCGGTTCTGAGTGTCTTTATGCCAGGTTCTGGGCGAATCCGAAACTTCCCATCCCTCTTTTTTCTTTTTCTTTCTTTTTTTGTTTTGTTTGTTTTGTGGTACTGGGGATTGATCCTAAGGGCATCCTACCTTTGAGCTACACACCTAGCCCTATTTTTATTTTATTTTATTTTTAGTTTTGAAACAGGGTCTCACTAAGTTGCAGAGGGTCTCACTAAATTGGTGAGGGTGGCTGTGAACCTGTGATCCTCCTGTCTCAACCTCCCAAGTACTGGGATTGCAAGCATGTGCCACCACACCAGGCTCCCTGGCTCATCTTTTTTTTTTTCTTTATCTGGTTCTGGGGATAGAACCTAGGGGCATTCTACCTTGGAGCCACACCCCCAGCACTTTTTTGTTGTTATTGTTATTTTTTTTCTTTTTGACACTGAAGGTGGAACCCAGAGGCATTGTACCTACAAGCTACACCCCCAGCCCTATTTTATTTTATTTTGAAACAAGGTTTTGCTAAGTTGCTGAAGCTGGCCTCTAACCTGAGACCATCCTGTCTCAGCTTCCCAAGAACTGAGATTACAGGTGTGTGCCACCATACTCGGCTCTGTTCCTCTTTTTCTGTATCTTTGACCTCTTGTCCCATCTTCCTATGCCCGCAGAAAGAGTTGGGGGAGCACCAGTCAGACAGTCTGGAAAAGGTTTACCAATTGCTGCCACTTCCCAAGCAGACTCGAGATGTCATCACATGTGAGCCACAGGGCTCTCTTATCGACACCAAGGGCAACAAGATTGCTGGCTTCGATTCCATCTTCAAGAAGGAGGCATGTTCCACTGTCTTCCCACACCCTCTGCCTCTTTGCCCCTTTGAACAAGAGCCTTCCCTGCATTTACCTCAAAGCCCCAGCAGACTCATCAGGTCCAAGAATCCACCAGACTCTGCCCACAAAACCATCTCTGGGCTTTTGAGGGAATCATTTAGCATTCCTTATATTTCACCTCCCTTCTTTGGAGTCCTATACTCTTTCCTTGGTCTCTCCCGCCACCCTCAGCCACCTTTTCACATCTCATCCCTTTCGCAGCACCCCACCCCCTCTTTCCTTGACCCTGTCTGCCTCTCTGTGGCCCCACCCATCTGTCTGGTGATAGCCCTGTATCTTTTCTCCCTGCCTTTCTCTCAGCCACCCACCCAACTCCACAGCTTTCTCTCTTCCCTCTGTCAGTTGCAGTATTTGAGTAACCATGAGCATTGTGTATAGTAGACAATGAGAGGAAAAAGAGGGTGCCCAGTTTAGAATCCAGAATACCACCCCTGCATATAGACATTCTCTTTATTTCTCTTCCTCATTCATTTCTTTTTATCTCTCTGCCTGACTCTCTTTGCCTCTCTCTGTCTCTTTCCACCTGCCTCTTTGTCTCTCTTCCCATTTTTCTCTCCGATTCTGCCTTTCTCTACCTGTATTTAGTGCCTATTTCTGTGTGTCCCTCTCTCTCTCTTTCTGCCTTTCTGTCTCTATTCCCTCTGAGTGCCCCCTCTCTGTCCCCCCACCTTTCTCTCTCTCCTCGCCCTCTTCTCTGTCTCCCTGCACTATTTCTGCTTCTCACACCCCCTCTGCCTCTTTCATGTCCTGATCTTCTGGCTTCTTCTCTCCCCTCCCCCTCCCCCATTACTCTCTCCCCTCATGACTCTCTCCTCCACATATGAGTGTCCTTGTGTGCCCATATCTCTTCCCTCCTCTCACCATCTCTCCCGAATCTGCCTGTAATAGTTTTTCTTTTTTTTTTTGTACTGAGGGATTCTACCTCTGAGCTCCACCCCCAGCCCTTTTTATTTATTTTATTTTGAAACAGAGTATCTCTGGGTTGCTGAGAGTCTTGCTGAATCAGCCTTCCAAGCATGGGATTAAAGGCCACTTTTTCCTTTGCATGTGTGTGTCGGGGGGTGGGTACTGGGGATTGAACTCAGGGCGCTCTACCACTGAACTATATCCCCAGCCCCTTTTACTTTTTATTTTGAGACAGTTTCTTACTAAGTTGCCTAGGCTGGCCTCTAACTTGCAATCCTCCTGCCTAGCCTCCTGAGTAGCTGGGATTACAAGTGTGCAGCACTGTACCCAGCTTTTTCCTTTTTTTAAAATTTCCAACAAAGCCGGGCGTGGTGGCGCACGCTTGTAATCCCAGCATTCGGGAGGCTGAGACCTGAGGATCCGGGTTCGCGGCCAGCCTCAGCTACCTAGTGAGGCCCTCCGCAACTTAGTGAGACTTAGTTTCAAAATAAAGAATAAAAAAAAATAGGGCTGGGGGTGTAGCTCGGAGGTAGAATGCCCCTGAGTTCAATCCCCAGTACCGCAAAAAAAAAAAAAAAAAAAAAATTCCAACAAATATTTTACCCACTTCTACAAGTTCTCAAGGTCTTTTTTCAATTTTTCAAGTCATAACAGCTCTTTCTCTCATTTTCTGGAGCAGGGTCTACAGGTTTCCACCAAACAAAAGATCTCTCCCTGGGACCTTTTTGAGGGGTTGAAGCCGTCAGCGCCGCTGTCCTGGGGCTGGTTTGGAACCGTCCAGGTGGACAGGCGGGTGGCCCGGGGGGAGGAGCAGCAGCGCTTGCTGCTCTACCACACCCACCTGAGGCCCCGGCCCCGTGCCTATTACCTGGAGCCACTGCCACTACCACCAGAAGATGAGGAGCCACCAGCTCCCACCCTGCTAGAGCCCGAGAAAAAGGCTCCCGAGCCCCCCAAAACTGACAAACCAGGGGCTGCTCCGCCCAATACTGAGGAGCGTAAGAAGAAGTCCACCAAGGGCAAGAAACGCAGCCAGCCAGCCACCAAGACCGAGGCCAGTGCTACCCCACCGCGTGTCTCCCCCTGTCCCTCTTCATGACTTTGTATATCATGGAGAGTTTCTGGTTTCTGGGAGGTGTGGGGAATGGGTGCCATTAGTGACATAATTTAAAAATTAACCATGTAAATGCAGTTCCTCTTTACTTCGTCCTCCCTGCCCCCACCCTCACCCTGCTATAAGCCACTCACCTTCCTCCTCTGCTCCCCACATAGGACTATGGCATGGGCCCCGGTCGGAGTGGCCCCTATGCTGTGACAGTGCCTCCAGACCTCCTGCACCATGCCAACCCCAACTCCATAGCCCACCTGAGCTACAGACAGAGCTCCATAGGCCTGTACACTCAGAACCAGCCGCTACCTGCAGGTGAGGACCAGACACTAGGAGTGGTGGGATCACCCAACGGCTCTGCCACTTCTCTGGGACACGGGGGATGACGTGGGTTCTGAGCTGGAGGGATAAGGAACCCAGCAAGGTCAGTTTGCTTTTCTTCCCAGGTGGTCCTCGTGTGGACCCATACCGCCCTGTGCGGTTACCAATGCAGAAGCTGCCAACCCGACCAACGTACCCTGGAGTGCTACCCACGACCATGACCGGTGTCATGGGCCTAGAACCTTCATCTTATAAGACCTCTGTGTACCGGCAACAGCAGCCTGCGGTGCCCCAGGGACAGCGTCTTCGCCAACAGCTCCAGGCAAAGATAGTGAGAGGGGCAGCAGGGAGGGCTGCCAGGGAGAGGGGCTTTTGTGGGTCACAGGACTGAGGAGACCCTTGGGGTCTTCACAAGGACACGCAGAGCTGGGGGAGGTACAAGAGAGGACATGGCGAGCTGAGCACAGTGGTGCACACCTGTGATCCCAGTATTTGGGAGGCTGAGACAGGAGGATCACAGGTTTGAGGCCAGCTTCAGCAACTTTGCAAGGCTCTTAGCAATTTAGCAAGACTCTGTTTCGAAATAAAAATAAAATAAAATAGAGTGGGGTGTAGCTGGTAGACAGAACACCCCTGGATTCAATCCCCAGTGACACAAATGTAATAGAGGACATTGCAGAAAGTATTTCCTGTGCTCAAGATTCTCTCCTCTGTCCCTTTAGCAGAGTCAGGGGATGTTGGGACAGTCATCTGTCCATCAGATGACACCCAACTCTTCCTATGGCTTGCAGACTTCCCAGGTAAGGGTCTAGGACTGTGAGACTTGGGGAGAGGGAGGTAAACTGCCATGCACGCTCTTGGCCCTGACTCCCCATCCTCTCCTTCCCTCTAGGGCTATACTCCTTATGTTTCTCATGTGGGACTGCAGCAACACACAGGCCCTGCAGGTACCATGGTGCCCCCCAGCTACTCCAGCCAGCCTTATCAGAGCACCCACCCTTCTACCAATCCTACTCTTGTAGATCCTACCCGCCACCTGCAACAGAGGCCCAGTGGCTATGTGCACCAGCAGGCCCCAACCTATGGGCATGGACTGACCTCCTCTCAAAGGTACTCAAAGTAATGATGTGCTGGGAAGAGACACCGGGGTCTCAGGGAGCATCTAATTTGGGGCAACCCAAGCCTAAAAGTGACAGGACTGTTCTGAACTTTTGGAGACATTGGGAACACATTCCTGAGCATGGAGCCCATAATCACAAAAGGCTGAATCTGGAAGGGCCCCTGGAGACCAGTAGTCTCACATCCATTTCCCCAGTATTTCTTTGAGGACCAGAGGGGAAAAATCAGTTATCTGACTATGATAAGAAAAGATCTGGGGTTTGTAGACGGAGTACATGGTAAGGAGTCAAAAAGCCAGTATTGAACAATTGAACTGCAGGATGGACTAATAAATGTCCCGCTTAATATTAGTTAAGCTTTAGTTAAGACCTGGTAACTGTGTCATGAGGCTTTTCAGCTTAGGATTTAGAACACTAGTGGGTGGCTGGTTAGCTGCCCACTGTATGACCAACACTATATTGGGACTGCGTGATGTGAGCAAGGTAACCAAAATACATAGTCCCAGCCAGGCGTGGTGGCACATGCCTGTAATTCCAGTACTTGGGAGGCTGAGACAGGAGGATCACAAGTTCAAGGCTAGCCTCAGCAACTTAGCGAGACCCTGTTTCAAAATTTTAAAAAACATAAAAAAGAGCTAGGGATATAGCTAAGAGGTAGAATGTCTCTGGGTTCAATCTCCAGTACCAAAAAAAAAAAAAAAAAAAAATAGTCCTTCACTCCAAAGAAGTTTTACTGAAATTGAGGAATAAAAATACCATATAGAAAGCCGGGCGTGGTGGTGCATGCTTGTAATCCCAGCATTTGGGAGGCTGAGACCAGAGGATCCGGGTTCGCGGCCAGCCTCAGCTACCTAGTGAGGCACTCCGCAACTTAGTGAGACTCGGTTTCAAAATAAAGAAAAAAAAATAGGGCTGGGGGTATAACTTGGCGGTAGAATGCCGCTGAGTTCAATCCTCAGTACCACACACACACAAAAAATACCATACAGAAGAATATTTAGCTAAGCGTGGTGGCACACACCTGTAATTCCAGCACTTGGGAGGCTGAGACAGGAGGATCACAGGTTTGAGGCCAGTCTTAGCAACTTTGTAAGACTCTGTTTCAAAATAAAAAATAAAATAGGGCTGGGGCTATAACCCAGAGATTGAAAACCCCAGAGAATACTATGAGTAAGCCGGGCGTGGTGGCGCATGCTTGTAATCCCAGCATTTGGGAGGCTGAGACCGGAGGATCCGGGTTCGCGGCCAGCCTCAGCTACTGAGTGAGGCCCTCCATAACTTAGTGAGACCCTGTTTCAAAATAAAGAATAAAAAACAGGGAGCCGGGCGTGGTGGTGCACACTTGTAATCCCAGCATTTGGGAGGCTGAGACTGGAGGATCCAGGTTCCCGGCCAGCCTCAGCTACTTAGTGAGGCACTCCGCAACTTAGTGAAACCCTGTTTCAAAATAAAGAATAAAAAATAGGGCTGGGGGTATAGCTCAGAGGTAGAATGCCCCTGAGCTCAATCCCCAGTACCGCAAAAA
>PVLC010018167.1:0-32487 GCA_004027655.1 Graphiurus murinus
ATCCTTCATTTCCCTGCTCAGGGTGTCAGTTTCTTTGTTTATATGTTCTTTTATTTCTTTCCAGTTCTCTCTGCATTCTTTCTGGAAGTTTTGTATCGCTTCTATTATTAAGGATCTGAATTGACCTTCTGGTAAGCTCTGCCATTCAGTGTCATTGAGTTCTGTTGTTTCGGGGTCATGTTGACTCACTGTTTCTTTGATATTTCTCCTTCCCATGGTTTCCTTGTTCTTAAATTTATAACTTTGCTGCTCTTGCACACTTTCTCTGAATTTATAGGTTTCTTATTTTTATTTTCTCTCTGTGAATGGTGTCTTGTACTGAGTTGCAATTACTCTGGTATTTCTTCTGCCTGCTCTATTGGTGTCTTTGGTGGGTTTCAGTTGTTTACTTCTAGGATCTAGCAAAAGCTAAAAAGCAACCAATCCTCCGAACAAACATACATAAATCGAAGCAATGCAAGGTTAAAACAGTAAACACGGAACAAAACAAGGCAAAAAATCCCAGAAAACAAGGACCGTCAGCAAGAAGCAAGATAAAAATCCCTGCAAGTTTGTAAGAAAAGACCTGGTTTGGCCTCTCCAGATATTTGGGTAGGTTTCTGCTGCTGTGGGCGGCCAACAAGATGGCGGCTGCTCCTGCTGCGCGCGCCGGCTCTGCCGTTCTCCCTGGTCTGCTCCTTAGTTTCCGATCATCTGCCCGTTTCTTTACTCACTTTTAAGCTGCTTTTCTTCTCCTTCCTTCCATTGAGAAGCTGCTGTGCGGTCCTTTTGATTCCAGCTCTGCAGTGCAGTTATCTCTGCTCCAGCTCTGCGGGGAGAGGTGAGCTGGGATGGGCCTGCACGGGCTTAAGCTGGTCGTGCCACGCGTTCTGGACTCTGTCGGAGGTGCCTCGAAATGCCACCTGGCTAGGATGAGGAGTTCATCGTCGCTCACTCCGCCTCTGGCTGGTGGGGTGCAGAGGGTTGTTGTATATTTCTTTTTTAGTAGATCCCACGCCGGGGGCCGGCTCAATGGCGGCTTCCGCTCAGCAGCGTGGCTCCGCAGCCGCAGAGACGGGCTTCTTTGCTCTCCCTGGTCGGCCTTCCAGATTCTGCTCAGCTGTGTTCCAGTTTTCACAGCATTTTTCACCCTTTTGTTGCTTTTTTCTTCTTTAAAAAGTTGGTTCCACGACTGATTTGAATCGAGCTCACAGCGCCTCTTGAGACGTGTCTCACTCCGTCGCCATCTTCCCGGAAGTCTCTCTTGAAACATATTCTTAAAAAAAAAAAAAATCAGTGCACCAGCTGGGCATGGTGACACACGACTGCAATCCCAGTGCTTGGTAGGCTGAGACATGAGGATTGCAAGTTCAGGGCAAGCCTTAGCAATTTAGTGAGGCCCCATTTCAAAAAAATTTAAAAGGGTTGACAGTGTAATTCAGTGATAGAATACCTCTGGGTTCAATCCCCAGATTGAAAACACACACACACACACACACACACACACACACACACACACACACATCAGCACCCCTAAAAAAGTATGTCTAAATAATTTTCCGCCAGAGGTGGTAGCATACACTTGTAATCCCACTACTTGGGAGGCTGAGACAGGAGAATCACAGGTTCAAAGCCAGTCTCAGCAATTTAGTGAGGGGAGACAGAGTTGTGATTCACTAATGACTGATGTGGCCCTGTCACCTGGTAATGTCTGTGTAGTCGTGATGGCCATAGTAGAAGTCGCAGTTGGCCCGTTCATTCATCTTTCCCGGGTGGGGAAGGCTGGTGATTCCTTTGTCTCCTGAGGGCCTATGGCTTCACTCTTCTAGGCCAGTTCCCCCAGGTGACCAGAGCCACATTGCTCAGAGATTCATGTGGAGCTCTGTACATCCCATGGCGACAGCCCACAGACAAAGGTGACTAATGGGGGAATATTTGTGGGTACTTTCCCTTTACAATTCCCTGTGAGATCTGGCTGAAAGCAGATTTCTCTCCTACCCCATCCCACATCACCTGCTTCCTTACAGATTGCTCCTACAAAAATCCTGTGCACCAGAATCACTGTCACAGGCTTTGCTTTTAGGGACCTTATGCCATCATAGCATCCTATGATGGTTCTTGTTACATGGTGTAGGACCAAACTATTTTTCATAATGTTGTGTATCTGCTGGCCAAAAGTCTAAATAAAGAGTTTTGGCAAACTCAGAATAAGTTCTGATGATCTCTTGCATGGCTGGTGACCACATTTGATAATAATGTACACTTGAAAATTGCTGCAAGAGATCTTGAATGTTCTCACCCTAAAAGAAGCATGTGAACTGATAGATAAGTCAATTTCCTTGATTTTGTCACTGCACAATGTATGTACAGTAGGGTGAGCCATAACATTTCTGTCAACAACAAACCACACACACACTGCTCTGCATACTTTACCATCTTGTCTTGTGTAAGTCTGCACTCTATGACCACACAAGGACAGAATTGCCTAAGAACGCATTTAATCAGAGTGTAGCCCTGAAGTCAAGCCACACATGGCTATATGGACTCCAACACATCATGTCATATGCCAGAAATACATACAATTTCTGTCAGTTAGAAACCAAATGCTGTGTGCATGTATGCCACTATCATTATGATGTAAGACTATAATGCACCAATAAAAATATACAAATAAAATAGCATTAATATTAAAAAAAGAATTTTCATAAATCCCAAATGTATGTGGGCCAAGTATACACGGAACCTAGACATGCCTCTACCATTCAGTGATGAATACACTTGCCTGGCACTCACGCTGCTGTTTTCGCTTGTAAGTTACACCGTTCACTTCATTGCTGATGTCTATCATGGGCTGCACACATGCACAGTGCTCACTGAACAAAAGCATCTTCCAAATAAAACCATTGTGTGTACAGCACCCAAAATTATGGTTTCTCTCACACCTGCCACTTAGGCGGAACCTTTCAGAACAGTATGGCTATAATTTATTTTTTGAATTTTTTTTATTATGCATTCTACCTATGAACTACACCCCAGCCCTATTTAGGATCTCACTAAATTGCAAAGGATTAAGTTGCTGAGGCTGGCTGCAAAGCTACAATCCTTCTGTCTCTGTCTCCCAAGTACTGGGATTACAAATGTGCACCACCACGCTCAGTTGTGATTTAATTATTAGAATATAAATTTTAAATATCAGATTCTGGTGTAGTCTTGAGCAGTATTGATGTTTAAAATATGACATCTAAACTCCTTACTCTTTTGGTTCAGAAATTTTTCACTTTAGGAGGAAAATCTTAACAAATGTAGTTATACATAATTATTAGTGATGAAGTGGTCTGACTTAAAAATAAAATACCCTAAATTTCCCAGTCCACTCTTTTTCTGACAATGATGGGAGATCCTATCATTTTGTATAAATTTAACAAGGAAGCTAGGGCAGAATAGGAGCTTTTTTTAAAAAAAATTCATCTCAAGAGTAATAGCAAATACTTATTAAAGGCTTAGTGTGAGACATTGTTCTGGACTCAAAGTATTAGCTCATTTAATACTCAATAACTTTTTAGGTTGGTTACTAGAATTTTATTATTATTAGAATTTCATAGATTGCAGTAATAATACAAGTGGCACCCAAAATGCAAAAGATTAGACCAACTTGTTTAAAGTCACATCTTTTCTAAGGTATTTAATTCAACATCAGTCAGTCTGATTAGAGAGAAGGTAATTGGAACTCAAATGCCACCCTTTTTGCTTCAGCTAAAGCATTATGTGAAGAGTAGACCCAAATAGGATGATTTTAAAGTTTCACCTACACTTACTGGCACACTGTCATTAATGGCAAATGATTGACTTGAGTACCTATTCATGACAAGAGGTCTCCCATCAAAGATCAAAGTCACACTTCAGGTTGACTGAGTCCTACTTCCCTCAAGCAAGATTCACCATAAAACTTCAGGCAGGGATGGGAAGCTTCTAACAGAGGATTGAGTTTAGATTTAATTAGGCATGGACATAAACATTCTAGGCCTTATGGTGTTTGGAAGAACTGCGAAGTGACATTCACAGAGTTTTCTGTTTTAATTGTAGGGGATACACAAAATGAATCCTAAGAAAGGAAGGACAGAAAATATTCTGTCTCTTATAGATGGGGTTCAGAGAAATTAAATGATGGCTCTATTTCTTGGAGGTAGTGCATGTTAAGAGTCTCTTTCTTCAGAATCTCAGTCGTGTCTAATTGGCACAGTTGTTTCACTGGGATAACGTCATTAAGTTTCAGTGATGGTATGCTTTGCCAATAGAAACTCATACAGAATTAAAATTCCTGAGCTGTTACCTTTTCTATTCAAGGAATCACTACCACAGAGATGTTACTGGCCCTTTCTCAGGAACAACTATTCTTCCCAGATTTCTTTCTTCTGCATAGACTAGAACAGTTCTCAGTTTTTAGAAGATAAGCATTCCTTGAACACTGTCCATGCTTTTTAAAAGAATCATTCATGAGTATCTAGCAATAGCTGGAGTAAATACGAGCTGAAAAATAAGATGGAAGATTTTATTTATTCATTCAGTACATTATTTTTTGTTTCTAGTAACAGTTGCCATAACAGATATTGGACCATTAGCAAGATGTGCAAGTCCTGTAGTGCTATACTGCCACCTAGTGGAAGAATGAGAACAAACTAAAAGCTATTTAAAGATGCACACCTGCTGTTTAGTATACTTTATGCTTGGAAAGATAGCAGTTTTTTCTTAAAGAAAAAAATAGACTAGATAAACGCAAACCTGCTAGTGCCAATGACCTCATTTCCGTATAATTATTATCTGTCTTTGTATATCACAGGTTTAAATTTCAGGCTAACTATCTTGTATCTGTCAAAATAGTTTATCCTACCCTAGATATATGGTACTGTGAATATTAGGGTCAGTGTATGTAAAACAAATTGCTTCCACAAAAATATCCTTCTTTATACACCTCCTACTTTGAAAGTTTCTTAGATCTTTGTCCCTTCCTTTCAGTCACCATAGAGACCTATCAGAGGATACTCTGCACCCTTGACTTCATTCTCCTTCTCTCTTTCTTGTGTTGTAGACCTCTTCTGCCTTTTGGATTCTATTAGGATTTAGAATGATGAAACTCTGCCCTGATCTTCCATAATTTTAGGATAAATAAATTACTATCAAAATAACAACAGCAATGACATCACTAATTGGTTCCAACCTCCCACTGCCAGTCCCAAGCTTTCTTCTTCTCTTTTTCCCTTTAGTCAGCAAAGATCACATGCACAATGTACTGCATCCAAAGTCGTCTAGCTTATATACATAGATAATATAGGTAATAGGTAAATGATAAACCAATGAACACTGGCAGTTCTCATGCCCTTGATCCACATGAATTTAATAACCCACTCCAGTCTAGATTTTAACGAGGCTCTATAGAAACTGCTTCCCCTGTCCTTGACATTTACCATTGGATATTTTTGTTATATAATTAATGGAAATATTTTAATACTTATCTTAATCACTGAGAAATATTTAAAACTCTTAGGTAGTCCCCCATTATCCAGATACTTTTTTCTGTTTCAACTATGGAAAAGAAACTATAAAATCTGAGAAGTGCACATTCAACTTCTTATCCATAGAGAACATTTTAAACTTTTAATTTGAGGCAATTAAAATGGTTGATAAATGCATGCACAAGAAAATAGGTTAGATGATTTGAATTACCCTAAAATAGGAATTATCTCTGTGGCCTTGAAATCTTTGAATCATATTCCTAGTATATAGCAACTAGGTAGCAGAATCGCCTTTAAAATATTAGATATTTTATACTGAGATAGCTACAAATTCACACACAATTTTAAAAAAATAACACAAAAAGAGCTCACGCATTCTTTATGCAGCATCTCCAATGGAATAATCTTACAAAACTATAGCATGATGTCATACCTAGGATGTTACCATTAATACAATCTACTGGTCATATTCAGTTTTTCCTAGTTTTATTTGTACTGTGTGTGTGTCTATGAAGTTTTATATAATGTTGTATGTGTAAATTCAAACACCACCACTTCAGTCAAGATGCAGAAGGGTTTCGTCACCTCAAGGACCCTCTGTTGCCCTTTCACAGCCTCACCCCCTCGCTCCCCTCACAGCACCACCTCTCTAACCCTTATCACTAATTGTTGGTTGTCTATATAATCTTATCATTTCAAAATGTTATATAATTTAAATTATTATAGTATATAATCTTTGAAATCAGCTTTTCTTTACTCAGCCCAACTTCCTGGAGGTTTATCCATGTTATATGTATATAAATAGCTCATGTTTATTTCTAAGTTGTATTCCAGGTTATAGAAACTTCATAGCTTTTATAATCGATTGAGATTGAGATGTCTCAATTTGGAGCTATTATGGGTAATGCTGTTGTGAACGTTCATACAAAATGTTTTACATGCACATATGTTTACATCACTGTAGGATGAATATCCCAAACAACAACTGTATGTGGTTGCATATTTAGGCTTATACAACATTGTCAAACTTTTTTCCAGAACGACTGTACTTTTTACATTTCTTCCAGCAATATGAGTTATGACTCAGTTTTTCCACATCCTTGCCAGCATTTATTTTTTATCAGTTAGTGATTATGATGAACATGCATCCTACTCCCTTGTGATTTTAATTTGTATTTCCCTCGAGGCTGATGCTGAACACCTTGGTGTATGCTTGACATCTCTACGTCCTCATTGCTGAAATAACTCTTCCTATCTTATACCCCTACTCTCTTGAGCATTTTTACTGTTGTATTCTTAGAGTTTATTATACCGTCTAAATGCTAGTCTTTTTTCAGATATGTGGTTTGAAGCTATCTTCTCACATCTGTACGTAACTTATCTTTTCATCTTAATAGGCTATACTATCTGCTGTCTTTCATAGACTAATATTTTATGTAATGTTTTATTGGTGCATTGTAATCATACATCTTTGGTAGGTACATGCTGTTAGAGGCATACATACACGCATCTCTCATTGAACCCTTTCCTAATTCTTACCACATTCCTTCCCCCTCCCTCCTTCTCATGTTCAGCTTAGTGATTGACTTTGATATGTTTGTGAAAGTACATCATGTGCATTTCCCTTTCCCCCATCACCTTCAGAAAGGTCATCTTCTTTGCTCATCTAAGGTTTTTTCTTCTTCATCCAGAGTCTCTCCTATGACCTACTTTCTCCCTAGCTTCCACATATTAGGGAGAACATATGATTTTTTACTTTTTGTGACTGACTAATCTCACTTACCATAATGTTTTCCAGTCCTAACAATTTTCCTGCAAATGACATGATTTTGTTCTTTATGGTGAGTAAAATTCCATTGTATACATATCCCATAGTTTTGTAATCCATTCTTCTGTTGATGGACACCTTGGCTGGTTCCATAGTTTGGCAATTGTTAATTGTGCGGCTATAAACATAGATACACATGCATTAGCCTGGCAGTTTGGTTTCCGTTTTTTTTTGGGTAGATACTCAGAAGTGGTATTGCTGGATCATATGGTAAGTTCATTCCTATTCATCTGAGGATCCTGTATACTATTTTCCAAAGTAGTTACACTAATTTGCAATTCCACCAACATTGTATTAGGGTTCCCACTTCACCCTCACCAGCATTTGTTGTTGTTTATGTTTTTAATTTTCCCATTTTTCTTCTTATGTTTTTGATTCAAGTATAAGAACTCTTTTCCTACCTTAATTCTTGCAGATTACATCTCATTTTTCTAAATCTTTTGTAGATTATGTTTACATTTTGATTATTTAAAAATTTTGTTTGTTTTTAATAACCTGTAAGGTTCAGGATGATGACAGGTGTCGGATTGCCCCAGCACCACTTGTTGATAAGATCGTCTGGGTTAAATTTGTTTTTTAAACAAGTTTAGATTATTTGAATTATCTTAAAATAGGAACTATCTTCATTTTTAAACTTTTAAATCATAGTTCTCATCTCTAACCACTAGGTGGCGAGATTGGCTTTTTAAACTTTAGAAATTATTAACAACAAACAGATTCCTAATGTTTTCATGTTCTCCATGACATTTATTTTATACCCAGAGCCTCTAATTTATTGTAGTTGTTTAAAAATACAATACTTGTGTATGGTACGTTAGAAATCCCACTCAGTTTTAGTGAAGAACTAGAAAATGAGCCGGGCGTGGTGGCGCTCGCTTGTAATCCCAGCATTTGGGAGGCTGAGTTTTATTAGTGCTAAATGCTAGCTGCAATTATGCCAATAAAATGACAATATGTAATAGGATGTGCTTCAATTTTGTCACTCACCAAAAAGTAGTGTGAGACTTACTGGTAATTACCTGCTGAAATTAAATAACAGGGAAACAATAAACTTATTTAATATGGGAAGTAATCTAGTTATAGTATTAGGGGTATTGAGAGGTACTCTAACATATTTTCTACATATTCTGGAGAAATGTGGTATATATACACACATAAGTATAGCTACAGTTGTTTAATTATTTATTTATTTGTTGTACTGATAAATCATTAGAAGTCCTTTTTATTTTTAATCATGGTATCGCTAAGTTTCCATGAACTGGCTGTGAAACTGTGATCCTCATGTCTCAGTCTCCCAAGTACTGGAATTACAGGAGTATTCCACTGTGCCTATATTATAACTACTACTATACTACTATCTATCTATCTATCTATCTATCATCTATAGTATAATTTTTAATTGCTGGGCTTTAGTTCACTGGGGAAGAATAAGTATTTGTTAAATTGGTGTATATATTTTTTTTGTCTTCATGGTTTAACTTCTAGAGAAATCAAGATATTAATTTCATTATTGTAAAACATTTTTTCTCAGCTTCATGTTTCTACCATTTCATCATTGAATGTTTACAAGATCTACATATAGTCATATGAACAATGAAAAATCTTGGCTTAAGACAGTTTCAAGACATAGACTTATATTTTATCCTATTATATAATGATTTTTCAAACATTTTTCTATGCCAGGCTCTTCCATAAGCACTTTAAGTGTGTATCTTGATTCATCTTAATAATACCCTATGCTGCTGGTTTTATAGAACATGACACCATGATTCAGTAAGCTTAAATCAGCTGTCTGGGATAAGAAAGTGGTTAAGCAGCAGATGGAGTGAGTGTTTGAACCCAAGTCTCATTCGGAAGCCTGGGTTTTCTGGATTCATTCTTTTACTTCTCTGGGATAGCTCCATTATTTCTTACCTGCAAAATGGGAAGATTAGAGAGGATGCATCCTAATATCCTTCTGGCTCTAAAACTTTCCCCTCTTGTCCCCTCGGGGAGATTTTTAGCTATTGAGGCTGTTCTAATACACCAAGGATTTATCAAAGCAGCACTCACCAGAGGAGCAGGAGTGACCTTCAGAAAATTCCAGAGAAAAATAATTGGCACATGTATTTGTGTGGAAACATCAATGCCCTATTGTGAACTTCCATAGCATTTTACATTGTACCTCAGAAGAAATGGCATTTTTCTCTTCTGTGATGGGAACTACTCTAAATATGTGTTAGTTCATAGAAAATGAAGAGATAAATCAGTAGGATGAAATGTAAGAGAACATTTCATTGGTACTGGTGCAGAGAAAAGAATGAATGGGTCTTAATCGTAAAGTGGATCTAGGTAGAAACTGTCATACCCACTAAATAATCAGTTTATCAAAAGCAAACAAGAACCAAGATTCTATGAGACATCTTTCATAATCTAGGAAAAATTCTATTACCTGATCTGTCTCCATAATAAGAACACCTTCTATAATAAGAACACCTTTTATAAATTAAACTGTTTAAACTTTGAAGAAATTTTATTATATTTAGTAGTTTTTCTCATTTTTTTAGCAAAGAATTAATATGCTCTCCTTCTTAATAAGTTTTCTCAAATTCACATACAACCAATAAAACATTCCTAGCCTACTCCTTTAAAATGATGTAGAAGAGAAAAAACTCAATTTTCATGTTTATTTTTAAAGATACTATATATAAGTATATATTGAATCACTAATAAGATAGGATTGTATTATGAGCTTTCCCACCACTAGATGGAGAACTTGCTTTACAAAACAGTACCTAAAGATGGGAAATCAAGCCAACTTAACTTTGCAGTCTGAGCAAATTTTGCTAATTTGGGTCATATATTAGACTCTTCTGTTTTAGCGGTCAACGTAGTTCAATTTCAAGAGAGGACATAATTTGTGCAATAACTAAAGTTGAAATTAATACTCAGAAACAAACTAAACTCTATTTAGAACTAAAATCCATTAAGTTGTCTGCTGTAGAGGAAGAAGCTGACCAATGACGATAAGGCCAATTTGTTATATTGGAACAGCTGAACTGGTGAAAAAAAATTAATATAGCATCGAGCAATCGAAGGACAAGCTTAAACTCCAATGAGGTCACTTTGTTTTAATTTTAACTCTTAAACAGAGCATAGTTCAGACTATTTCAAGTTGCACCTCGGTTAAAACTCTTGTGAATTTTTTTTTTTTTAATCTAGCAAACATGAAAAATTGTTTCAAAGTTCTTAATTTTCAGCTGTTATACAAACTTATCTGGACCTTAAAATCAGTAGTCTATATGAATGATAACATGCCTATTTTTACATACGCTTGCTCATCCTTCAGCTAGACAAAATTAGGTGAAGAAATGTTAATGCTACCAAAGCATTATAATTGTAGGTGTTTTAGAAATTATGTCAACCAGTAGCAATAATTTGGTATGTCAAAATAGAGATAAAACTCTTTCAAGATCTAATTCTGGCCCTCTTAATCAAGTGTTTATCTTATTAGTCCATATTGGCAACTTATTTATACGGGACGGGGGAGGGAGAAGAAGAATCTCTATGAATATAAATGGGCAGAGTGATCAGATTCTGATGCCAGGGGAGATGCTACATGTTTTGGGAAGTTTTTCCAGTGTTATTGTCCAAGAATGGAAAAGTAACTCTTGCCAAGATAATTCAGTGTTCTACAAGCATAACACCATATGTATATGCCAGAGTCAAAGTAGCTTAAGTGTCTCAAATGTACTACATCGTTTTGTGTTAATTGCCATGATTATCTCTTTAGTAAATACTACCAATAGCCTTCATTTAAAAAAAAAAAAAAACAACTGAAATGCTCAAAAACATTTTTAAAAGACTTGAAAATTTTAAATTACTTACAATGATATTACACTTCTATGTTTTCATGTCACCATATTATTAATATTATTTTGTATTATTTTATATTATCCAGAAAATGGCCACTCTGCAGCATTTTTCAGGTGTAATAAAATAGACAAAAGCACAGATGCATTAGGATAAATGTCTCCCCAATGCCCAAGTTCAGTAAGAGATAGCATTTAGAGTCTTCCTCTGTTGTTGGACTAGAGGAAGATTTGATGATAGGTTCTTACCTGAATAATCTGTAATGTTTTTGATTTTTCATTTTCTTTTAATATAGATACTTCAGATAGAACCATAAAGGTTACAATTTAATACATTTTAGGATTTTTTACATTCAGACTTTGAAATATTACATTATCCCATGAACTTCAGAGTAGGGACTGGCTCTTCTTGCCATTGTAGCACTTATTCCTAATGCCAGGGCTCAGATTTTGAAATGAATAAATTGAATGAATGAATGGAGACACTCAGTGGGAATAGCAAGTGTCATTGCATTAATTGTGTGAAAACTTACTGTCTTTATTTTTCATGTTCTCTTTTTTTTATTTCTGTGCCTTATGCATGGACAAAAAATGCTAATGTCCACTTATTTAGTAAATAAGTAAACATTCAGAATGCCTTAAAAATGCAAATGCTTGCTGGGCATGGTGGCTCACTCTTGTAATCCCAGCACCTGGGAGGCTGAGACTGGAGGATCCCAGTTCTCAGCCAGCCTCAGCTACCTAGTGAGGCACTCCGCAACTTAGTGAGACCCTGTTGCAAAATAAAGAATAAAAAATAGGGCTGGAGGTATAGCTCGGAGGTAGAATGCCCCTGAGTCAAATCCCCAGGACTGCAAAAAAAAAAAAAAAATGCAAATGCTCTATCAAGACATAGATCTTATAAAATCCATGACCAAATGTTATTTATTAAACATTACCATTTTTCTCACTTGTAGGAAGGGTTTTCAGCAACTTGAACCCTCTCCATCCTAATAGATTTATCCCCATCAATATCCTACAAAATGTTGAATATGTTTTGACTGAAAAAATTTGACAGTACATGTAATGAAGCAACTCACACCCAAAATACTGTTAATAATTTGAGAAACACCGTTGTAAAGTTGAATTTTAGGTTTTTATTCATAGGTACTCTTTCTTCATGTTGTGATGCTCTAAAATAGAAAAATAAAAGTTACATTTGCTTGCAGAAAAAAAGGATGTGACATGTTATATTTTTTCCTTTAGTCTTTTTTTTTTTTTTTTTTTTTGTAATTGGCAGGGTGATTGATGGCTCAAGCATGGAGAAAATGGGATTCAAATATAGATCATTTTGTGACTATCTTAGCCAAACACTTCATGACTCCATACATCTTTATTCCACTTATTTAATTTTATATTTTTTTAACATTAAACTCAGGAGTAAAGAAACATGCCATCCCAGTCAAGAAATAAATCATCATCCCATTTCAAATGGTATCAATTAACTATGCATGAAAGCTTATTCTTTTGTTTATTTAGTGATAAATGCCGTTTTGTTCCCTTTGAAAGAAATTAAGAAGCTCTAAGTCTCCATGTTGGGGAACATATACCAAGTTTATAAAGATCAGATATGATAGTTTTGGAACTTAGAAATAATGGGTGCTCTATCCAAGTCTGTAATATGGCTTTTCAGGGAAGATGTTAGTGAGGAAAAGATACCGTTTACTTCTGCAGAGTCAATTGTTGGAAGTGACTTATAAATATCCTGGCTCAGATTTTAAAAGACAGGCATGAGAAATGAAGTTGAAAAGTCAAAAAGAACATATCATGGATTACAAAACTATGGGATATGTACACAATGGAATTTTACTCAGCCATAAAGAACAAAATCATGTCACTTGCAGGGAAATGAATGGAACTGGAAAACATTATGCTAAGCTAAGTGAGATTAATCAGTCACGAAAAGGAAAAAATCATATGCTCTCCCTAATATGTGGAAGCTAGGGAGAAAATGGGACATAAGAGGGACTCTAGACAAAAAAGGAGAAACCTTAGGTGAGCAAAGAATTTGACTTAACTTAACGGAAGGTGATAGGGGGAGGGGGGGACACCCTATTTCACATCATGTACTTTCACGAACATATCAAAGTAAATCACTAAACTGAACTTGAGAAGGATGGAGGGCAAGGGAGTGGGGCCGGAATTGGGGAAGGGTTAAATGAGAAATGTGTGCATGTATGCCTTTTTCAGCTTGTACCTAACAAAGATGTATGATTATAATGCACCAATTAAAAAATAAAATTAAAAAAAAGAATTAGGGAAATATCTCCTTGTATTTTAGTGAATATAGTGAAGGGTTTGTTGAATCATCACTCTAGAGTTGGGAGGTGGTAGGATTGTAATTCAGAGTTCCTCAATTCCACAGCTGCTTTTCATGAAAGTCCCTGTAATGTTCTCAAGTTTCTTATTCTTCCGTGTCTTCACTCTTACATTAGTATTTAGTATGGCTACTATATAATTCTCTAAAAGCACATGGATGCTACACATCAGTCTGTCATTGCTCAAACTTTCACTCCAAAAGTTCTTTACCCAAAATTGTAATTGACCGACTAATTCTGTAAAGAAACCTTTCCAGGTGTTTCTCTAACTCACTCTGATTCAGTTGCAAAACCCTTCAATGTGTTCCATCAGCTTCCTCTATACTTATACTCCAGTGGTTTTCAACTTTACTTGTACATCAGAATCAGGTAATGATTTCTGTCCCCATACCCAGAGATATTCTATTAATTGGATTGGCTGCTCCCTGTACATTAGGATTTGTCAAAGCTTCCAAGGTCATTCTAATGAACAATCGGTATTGGGAACCACTGCTCTAAGATTTTTCTTATTGAAGTTTTCTGTTTGCATGTCTGAAGTTGCTTTGTGGTCAAGAATTATGCTATATTTGTTTTATAATTGTTTTTCCTTATAGTCTGGTACAGAACTACTTCCATGCAGCATCTACATGCTCACAAACGACTAATGATTTAAATTAAATTAATGGGGGAGAACCTAGAAAGAACCATATTTGAGGAAGTCATGAGGATTATTTTAAGAGGTTGAATGCGAATAAAAGAGAGAAATTATGGGTCATGGTTATATGGAATAGATACATTGTATGTTTATTTGTAGAAGGCAAGTGAGGAAGAAAGCAATGAGAATTAAGAAAGAGTATAGTTATTTTATAGAGTATGGTAGATAGAAGAAAAACATGGGCTTATATACTTTTGAATTCTCAAAGGAAGCTGAAGCATGTTAAAGATTCCTTTTAAATTGAAAGATAAAGTTATCAATCACATCACTAACCCAATGAAATGCAGCATTTCTAAGAAAAAGAAGTATCCTTACCATTGACATCTCTTAGTACAAGCATATCCAACAAAGTGTAAGAATGTACAGCAATACTTAAAAACTGAAACATAAGAAGTGTAAATTTTATTCTCTATTACTTCCATTATTACATTTTTCCATTTCACCAATACCCTGATTCTGCTTTCCTGCCCTTCCTTCCTTCCTTCCTTCCTTCCTTCCTTCCTTCCTTCCTTCCTTCCTTCCTTCCTTCCTCCCTACTCACCTCTTTCTTTTATAAAGAGTCCTCTGAGATAAGTAATCTGCAGAGCACTAGAGAGAAGATTTAACTGAAAATCGAGGAAGCAAACTGAAATTTAAGCAATGACCTTCTCTTCCCTCAAACATACACACATGCAACAGATTTATATGCCTTATTGTAAACATTCTGCTACATCTTTCCTCCACCTGCTAGAGGGAGTTAGAGAAGCTGCTTTTAACAAGCAGATAAATGTACCAAATGTCACTGAGCCTCGGGGGGATCAGAGATGGTAAAACAAGTGGTTTAATGTTCTGATTCCCTTTTTCTAATGCATGCATTGCATTATATTTTCAACCAATCTCCAAAACCACAGAGCTAAGTCTGGCCTCTGCCTGGGCGAAGAAACATTTACACCAATGAATCAAGCAGATTTGTAGGTATATGCATGACTTGGAAGGGATGATGTCAATACACAAGAATGCAATTTAATTGTATTGGGTAAGGACATATGCATAACACAACAATGATATACGCATAGAAATTTTACTATTTCTAAGCTGTTTTCTCTAAGCTTGAGTTATTTTTATGTCTTCTTTTTCATAGCTAACTTTCAACATACTAGAACAGATCATTATTGCTAACTAGTGATCCTTCCTGGGTCTCACAACATAATTGAATAGGCATGAAATGTATTTGAAAAAGAGGCTGATTTAAAAATCACAAACAATATTGAATTTAAAAAAAGACAGAAAGCCAGGAAGTAATAAGAGTAAGGAGTAAACTCAGAAAAAAAGCAAAGAAAAAAATCAGATGAAACGAAAGAAGGAAGGAAAGGGCAGTCTACATCTACAGGATTGAAGATTTAATGTGATTATAGGAAAGAAGATGGAGATGAAATTTAGAGCATGCTTTGAAAGATTGTGGTAGCATTTTGACAAGTGAAGAAGAGTAATGATACAAAAGGTGATTAAGCTACTAAACATCAAACTTTCAGTTGTGGGTGGTGTGTAACATGCATTTATATGTACCTTTTAGATTAGTGTTTTGGATGTCCGGCATTGATTTGGAGATTATTGGGAAAAAGGTGCCATTGCCGATAAGTTTGAACCATGGGGATAGGAATCTGCTTTTAAAAGCTCAACACAGGAGTTGTCTCTTTTTGATTATTGAGTCTAAAACACCTAAATTAGCCAGGCATAGTGGCACACATTTATAATCTCAGTACTTGGGAGACTGAGACAGGAGAATCCCAGGTTAGTGGTCAGCCCCGGCTACTTAGTGAGGCCAGGCCCTCCGCAAATTATTCAGACTTTGTTTCAAAATAAAGAATTAAAAATAGGGCCAGGAGTTTAGCTTGGAGATAGAATGCCCCTGGGTTCAATCCCCATTACCACAAAAATAAAATAAATTAAAACTAAGTAAAATACCTAAGTTAGGATGATGCCCCACATCTCAATTTAATTCTCTATACAAGAAATTTTGAAATTGTATTTAAAGAAAACATTTCTGAAAGCTATTTGATAAATGGATCTGAGAAGGAGGAGACATAAGGATATGAGTTAGACAAATACTGTAACAATCTTTATAAATACTAACAAGGACAGAATACTTTTTTCCTTATCTACCATTTGAGCTTTTGTAAAAAAAAAAAACAAATGCTCTACACAAAGTAATTATAGCTTAAGAACTCTATGGGGATATCTTATATAATTTAAGTATATTATGAAATATATTTACTACATTGCAATATGTTGAATTATACTCAGTTGGGATATAGACATACATGCCCACCTTCCCACACACCTATATCTATCTACACATTTGTATATCTATTTATCTCTACATATATGGATGTGTTTAAATTCTTGAGGATGATAAGAAAAATATCAGGTAGATATGTTTAATATTGATTTAATTGTAATTTAATATTTAAATATTTATTTCTCTCAAATTTAAAATATTTTTACCTACCATGATTGCAACCGATTCATATGATACTGTTCGCACTTTTTTTCAACTACCTATAAATCCATATACCCAAACTCAAGATTCTAGATTCTTTTATGGTACCCAATACACAGAAATTCTTTGATGTGTGTCTGCTGAGTTGAATAGAATTGAAAGGGTTCAATGTCCATTTAGAAAGGGAGTTAAAATATTTACAGAAAAGAAACACAATGCTATGCACTAAATGATATTTCTACTACTTTGGGTCTGTTTTCTACATCATTGTTAGTGTATCTGTAGGAAGCATAGATGACAGAATTTAATTTCAATTTCCACTTTTAAATTAAAGCTAAAACTCCCTTTGTGAGATTTTTTTCTTTCATTGCTGAATTGTGTGTTTATTATTCTTAAGGGTATTAATCCCTAATAGTTGGTCAACCCTTTTGTCTGGTTTATATGAACTTATGTTTGTATTTTTACAAAGCAATCACCACTACAACACATTTCCTAGTTGACTCCCTCAGAGATGCTTGGAGCAGCATATACAGGAAGTTAAAGTGTTTCTTAGAATACAAAAATTACATTTCAAATCAGTCTCCAGCTGTTTTATTTATTTATTTATTTATTTATTTGTGTGTGTGTGGTTCATGGTCACATAAGGTAAAGTGAATAATACTGAACCAATTAGAGAATCATGTGTCACTCCATTGGTGATGAAAAATGGGCTAGACACAGAATGTCATCAGCTTCACTAAGTACAGACATTCCATCAACCTAGGGAACTGAGTAAGCATTTCTAGGCAGTCAGACTAGCTTAATGGCTGTCAGGTGTGCACTGAAAACCTGGTCCTCCCTTAGGGGGTTGGTAATACTCCATCAAGGTTTAAACTGGCATACCTTTCAGCATGCATAGATCATTTGGCAACATCTTCAGCCTGGTAAGTTGTCAGTTGGGTATTCATTGGATTATGATGATTAAGCAATGCTTTGCACAGGAGGCCAGAGAGGAACTTGTAGGGGTTTTCACACTCATCAAATCTCTTCATTATTTTATTCTAAAAGAATAAGCAAACAGGTATAGCAGGAACCAAATAATGTCATAGTCTTATGGGAGTGAAGCCTACAGATGTTTAAAATAAACACAACACA
Source organism: Graphiurus murinus (assembly GCA_004027655.1). NCBI lineage: Eukaryota > Metazoa > Chordata > Mammalia > Rodentia > Gliridae > Graphiurus > Graphiurus murinus. The sequence goes on from PVLC010018167.1 coordinate 17,833, forward strand.
AATAAACTTTCATTCTTAGTGTGCAAGAGATGTATTTGAAAGTATCTGTCTGTGCTATCTAAACTGTAAGCTACATTTTTAATATTCATGGGCCTCTCTGGAAGTCAAACTGACTCCATATTTTTCATTTGCTGTTTGTTTATTTTGAAGGGAAGGAAAGAAGGAAGGGTTAAGCATGAATGGTGATAGGAAGGGGACTTGAAATTCTGAAATGGATATAGCTGTAATTATTTAATAAAGATAAGTAATGTTTATAAAAATGCTTATTCTCATGCACAGGTATAAAATAAATATTCGTTGGAAGACTTGTGACAAAATTTGGATTCCATATTGGTTTTATCTAATCAATTTGTTCTATAATTCTAACTTGCATAGTTTAGATGTTGCCTAAAATGTAAAAGTGACAAAATTATCAAAATGACAAGTTGTTGAAAAAGTATAATTACCAGATCAATAATGTAAATAATAGCAACCACTTGTATACATATTGTTATATCCCTAGATCTATAATATATACTATCACATTTTACATTTTTAATTTTTGCCATGCCTCATGAAATTGGTACTATTTTTACTCCTATAGCTTACAGAGGAAATAAGTAATTTGCCCAACTTTTAGAGCTTATTAGGTAAAAATAAGATTTGAACTCAAACCATCTAAATCCAGAGGCTGTCCTGCATTCTCAAAATACAGATTCTTCTTTGTCATTAATTGATGAGGTAATTCTACTCTTCCATTCATGTGCCACAAGAATTGATTATAATTAAATTGGTAGACTTGTCCCTTTTTTTGAAATTAGTTTAGTTCCTACACTAGATTTGTGATATTTAGCAACTCTGATTTTATTTTATTTATTATTTATTTATTTTGCGGTACTGGAGATGGAACCTGGGGGCATTCTACCTCCGAGCTATACCCCCAGTCCTATTTTTTACTTTTTATGTTGAAACAGGGTCTCACTAAGTTGCGGAGTGCCTCATTAGGTAGCTGAGGCTGGCTACGAACCGGATCCTCCAGTCTCAGCCTCCCAAATGCTGGGATTACAAGCGTGCACCACCACTCCCGGCTAGCAACTCTGATTTTAAAATGTCACTTAAAAATTAATTCATTAATTTAGAAAGGAGTGACTGGAACATAGTTTACTCTTCGTGGAATCTAAGGGAGGCAGTCATAACACAAATTTCAATAAGAATTATACAGGAAAGGGTCTTGTGAGAGCATAATACTTAATAAATTTAAAGGCTCTGTGGGAAAACCCTCTCTTAACACTGAAATAATTTTGTCAATTCATATCAGAAAGCTAAAATCCATCTACTATTATAAAGACAATTATTTTCTCAGAGCAGACTCTACAAACTGCAGGCAAAATTGGGTGCACTATTTTGTTTTCACATTTTAAGATGGTTACATTTTTTTGTGTGTGTGTGTGGTACTGGGGATGGTACCTGGAAGCATTCTACCTCCAAGCTACAGCACCAGCCCTATTTTTTATTCTTTATTTTTGAAACAGGGTCTCACTAAGTTGCGGAGGGCCTCACTAAGCAGCTGAGATTGGCCGTGAACCCGGATCCTCCTATCTCAGCCTCCCAAATGCTGGGATTACAAGCGTGCGCCACCACTCCCAGCTTAAGATGGTTACATTTTAAGTAGTTTAATATTTATCTATATAACATTTTTGATATTGTTTCTTGTTTCCCAAAGTGAAAATGCATTCTCTCACAATCTAAAATATTTGCTAGACAGTCCTTTAAGAAAAGTCCTGGTGACACCATGTTAGAGTATTTCATAATTGTGACCTAAAGTAGTAGTTCTTTAGTTTTCTACATTATGGGTCTGTTTTTTTTTTTTTTTTTGCGGTACTGGGGATTGAACTCAGGGGCATTCTACCTCCGAGCTATACCCCCAGCCCTATTTTTTATTCTTTATTTTGAAACCGAGTCTCACTAAGTTATGGAGTGCCTCACTAGGTAGCTGAGGCTGGCCGGGAACCCGGATCCTCTGGTCTCAGCCTCCCGAATGCTGGGATTACAACCGTGCGCCACCACGCCCGGCTATGGGTCTGGTTTTGAAATGTGAAATTCCTTTGCAGCTAAAGCATCGGTACATTGAAATTTTCATAAATTTCCAGCAAAATTTGGCCTCTCTGCTTCCTAATCAATGGACTACGTAAAGTTTGAGGAAAAAATATTTAGAACTTCTATTCTGTTTCTTTTGGCAAAGGTTTAATTATTTATATGAACAACAAATGCAAATTCCACAGACATGATTTTCTCTTTGCATTATCTGTCTGCTTCCTTTTAGATAGAGGAAGTGAGCCAGTCTCAAATAAGATATTGGTTGATAGACATTTTTTTCCCCCTCCTAAGTTTGATTCTGGAGTTGATTTTAGTGACACGTCTTCCTTCAGTGACTAGAAGACCTTTCGAAAAGTAAATTATAAATATGGAGAATATAAGAAGCTACATTATGATTCTCCAATTGGATGACCATCCTTCATCTTTCATTTGGATACTAAGGAAGCAAATATTTCTGTCAAAATAAAACTCCTGATAAAGCTTTTAGGACTTTACTTAATGCACTGCAACCTCCTAGGTTTGGCTCAGTCCTCTGAAGCTGAAAATAGCTAACAAATAGCTTTCCAGCATGCCCGAGTTCGATTGTATTTCTGCTCTGCTTGTTGGCATCATGATATAGGAGATGACATCATATCTATTAAATCTTTTCTCTCATTAAGAAAATTACTTTAAATTTCTTTCTTAGAGATATTTTTGTTTCATCTTATCTACAACTGGACTATTGCAGAATAAAATCACCAATTAAAATCTCTCCCAAAATTAAAATAGTAAACAGGCAAAATATCCAAGATAAATGTTTGAAGTCTAACACATATGCATACATATTTGACTGTGTCTTGCTGTCTCTGCACTCAGTCTAGTAGTTTATCCTCCATATTTGAATATTTTACATTAGAGAATGAGAATCTCAGAGGATTTGTCTATAACAAAATTTATCTTGACTCTTCCCTGTCCTACAGGAAAACTGAGGAAGATGAATTTTTCAGGTGGGATAAGATTTTAGAAATAAGAAGAGATCTTCATTTCATACCACATTGGACAGGAAGAGATCTGGGGAAACAACATTTCTGTGAGATGTAGTAGAGCTGCTGAACAATTACATCTGGTTCCAGGACAAGATAGAAAGGTTCCCGAAGGCACAAGACAGTGCCTTGGAGGAAGTGGCCACCCAGTCGCTGTCCTTTCACCATTTTGTAAAGTATGATGAAACCTTTGAAATTCAACATGCATTCATTTGTGTGAACTTTGGGTGAAGGTCCATGGGGGGTGTATAAAGATCAAGAAACAAACCTTTGTCCTCAAAGACTTCGCAAGATAAAGGGTGAAAGACAAGTTGTACATGAATAATTCTAAGAGAATGCATGATAGAATTTCTGAAATTAAAAGCAGAAATGTGCTCCCAAATCATAATAGCGGATGTGTCGCAGAATGAAAGAACTCTTTGGAAAATTTTTATTGAATTCTGATCCTTTACTCCTTAAAGGACATTTTAAGGCCCATATTGTTTGGCTAACATATTTAGCCTTGCATTTTCTCTTAACCCCAAGAGGTATGCATGTTATAGTAAAGAAAGGCTTTAGAATTTTTTTTTCTCCAGTATATAATGCCAATTCAAAATTCCTCAAGTAAAATCAAACCCTTTAGGTTTTATGTTAGAGTCTCATTGAATATTTAAAGTACCTTAGTTTCTGTTCTTTCAGTATTCTTACCATGTTATGCGAGAACCCTCAAATTTGTTTGATTTGTAAACAAATTGTCAAAATGTATCCTGAAACAATGAGATAGCAGCAGAAAATACTGTATTTCAGAGGGAAATGACGAATGCGATATGAGATAAGACTGTATTATCAAAATAATAATTCATGCAATAACCTTCAGTGTTTAAGAAGAGATCAAATAATTTTCATTGTCCTATCTATGGTAAAGTAGGAAAACTAATGCGACATTATTGAAAGACATCTGTCAAAATTTTATGAAAAACATTTTAGGAGCTGGGTGTGGTGGCACGTGCTTGTAATCCCAGCATTTGGGAGGCTGAGACCGGAGGATCCGGGTTCGCGGCCAGCCTCAGCTACCTAGTGAGGCACTCTGCAACTTAGGGAGACCCTGTTTCAAAATAAAGAATAAAAAATAGGGCTGGGGGCATAGCTCGGAGGTAGAAAGCCCCTGAGTTCAAACCCCAGTACCGCAAAACAAACAAACAAACAAACAAACAAACAAACAAAACCATTTTAGGAACTAGAAAAGGAAATTTTTAGATACCTAGAAAGTTAATTTATCTGGAACACCTTATAATTTACACATGGCAAGTAATGGTGGTGTTATTACTCATGTTCAATCATAAAGTGGCCTCTTTAGTTTAAGCATCAAAAATATTGTGTGACCAGACACATTTTAAACTTTGAGACTCTTAAAATATACACTGCACAGAAAGCATTTTAAGCCTTTTGATACTTGCTAAGTTGATAGCTTTATCTATATTGAGAAAGTTGACTTCAACCTGTATTGAGCTTAATGTCTTCCCACTATCATTTTAATACAGTTATCATATTTATAATCGATAACTGTGATTTATAAGTTTATAGGATATTGGTAATATTTTATAATGGTACAGAAATTAAACAATGCATATCAAATAAATATATATGCAAACAAACACCAGTCACCTTTTGGTGTTCAGGCTGACTACAATCTTTAGATGCCACTGAAATGTAGTAAAGATAATGATGAATAAAATATACACATAATTTTTTTAGAACTATGGCTACAAATCACTATTATCTCTTCAACCAAAGCTTCTGGATCATGCATTTTCAGCATGACAAATGTGTATGTATCAGGGCACATGATAATCTCTAAGTATGATACATGCCTCATGAAATGCAGAATTCGAATACAATATATGTGTATATAATTTAATATTAGTTTCATGTGAAAACTAGCATATGCTTAAAAATACTTTACCCTCCTCAAATATTTATTCCCACTTCCTTCTCCATCACTCTCAGAAGATAATCTTTACTAGAATACAGTCTGACAGTTTCTTTTTTTAAAAAATACTGTTATTAGTTCATTGCAATTATACATCGTAGTTAGGTTCAATTGATAGAAACACATGCCCATGGCTGTTGGTGCATTTCCTCCTACATCCCAGTCTGCTAACTCCTCCTACCTCTTTACACATATTAGTGAAGTTGGTAGTAATACCTTAATGTATTGCCATAGTATTATTTGAATTTTTTCCTTGATCCTCTTTTTTCCCTTTCCCTACTCTTTCCCCCCTTCCCTTTCCACTATTCTACATGTCTCTCTCCACATTACTTAAAGTCCTTTGTGTTTTCTATTTTCTCTCTAGCTTCCATATATGAGAGAAAATATACAACCCCTGACTTTCTGAGACTAGCTGATCTCATTCACCATAAGATTCTCTAGTTCCACCCATTTTTCTGCAAATGACAATTTTGTTCTTCTTTATTACAGAATAGAATTCCATTGCATGTATATACAGTTTTTAATAAAAATGTACTTACTATTTAATCAAGCAGTCACTTTCCTTAAAATTTACCATAGAGGAATGAAAAAAAAAATCACACTAAAAAATTCCATGAATGTTTATTGTACCTTTATGTGTAAGAGCCCAAACCTAGAAATAGTCCATATGTTCTTCAATAGGTAAATGAAAAAACAAACTTTGTCCATATAGTAGAATACTAGTCAGCAATTAAAAGGAGCAAGTTATTGATAACATTGAGAAACTGGATGGGTCTCAAGGACATTGTTCTAAGTGAAAAAAAAAAAAAAAGAAAAACAATCTCAACAAGTTTCATATTATATGGTTATATGGCCCCATTTAATTACCTTTTTTTTGTGTGTGGTACTGGGGATTGAACTCAGGGGCATTTTACCTCTGAGCTACACCCCCAGCCCTATTTTTATTCTTTATATTGAAAGCGAGTCTCACTAAGTTGCGGAGTGCCTCACTCGGTAACTGAGACTGGCCGCGAACCCAGATCCTCCGGTCTCAGCCTCCCAAATGCTGGGATTACAAGCGTGCACCACCACGTGTGGCTCTAATTACCTTTTTTTTTATCAGACAAAATTGTGTGAATGGGAATAAGATCAAGTGATTGCCAGGATTTAGGAGGAGAGGAGGCAGGACTATAAGGGGAAGCATGAAGGAGTTTCTTTGGGGTTAGGGTTCAGTTCTGTATCTGGTTTGTGTTGGTGTTTACATGATTCTATGCATATAATCAAATTTCATTGAACAACAGCTGGTGAGATATAAATTTAAAATTTAAATAACTGTGTATATACCTTATTTAATCTGCACACCAACACACAGATATCAGCGTTGTTATCTTCTTTTTAGTCCTCCCTGAGCTCTCTCAGTTCTTAAATGATGGGGCCTGGGTGGGGCCATCATTTTGATTCTCAAGCTTATAAGTGTTTAAATGATTGAGTATTCCACAGGCTGTATGATGAGCAGCGAGGAATTAACTGTAATTGGCTTTCTTCATAACAAGTGGTTAACACAATAGGCTTCTTCTTTTATTTGTTCTCGTTGCAGAGTTTAGATGTGCATGTGTGCGGCTGTGTGTGAGTCTGTAGCCTCTGGTGCCTCACTGAAACGTTGACAATCAATTGAAATCAAACACCTCACAACAGTATTCTCCAAATGATGTTCATTAAGTGAAGCTTTCTCCTCTCACAACCAGAAATAATCTTGTTTTGCAGAAATAAACAAGAACAGAGGCCTGGGGATATTCACAGAAGATTCCACCACATAAAACAGAATGTGGAAGTTGTTAGTCTTTTTGCCTCTATGAGCTGTTATGATACCTTGCATTTAAAATCACAGCCTGGAAAACTCAGTTTATCAATAGTCTGGATATTGAACTCCAGATCACGATACTCTCCTTACTAAGCTCTTGTTAAAAGATATTCAGAAGTGACTTGGAATCTCCCAATATCCTATTTTTTATTATGCATTTTATATAATCAAAGCAGAGGTTCTGCTTGGCATTTACTGAAGAAAAAACTATATTGCTAGGAATTTTTTACTTGAGAGTATAGTTCCTTTGCTTATTAGTAGAGGGCATTGTCTGCAACTGATGTTTTCTGTTCATGTCTTTATGTTGATCTGTTTGTGAACAATGTCAAATCTTTCAAAGACTTCTACAATTTCACTTTATTATTCAATTATATTTTTGCAAAAAGCTTCTTGGGACCTCTGTCTTATGTGCTAGGTTTGACATAAATTTTAAGAATAAAGCACTTTAGCAAGTTTTCAAAGGACTTACAGTCCATTTGAAAAAAGATAGTATATGCATAAAATAGTTACCAACACCTATCTGGATTATAAACCAACAAATTTAAAGAAAATCTCTTAATACATCATTGTTATTTGACTCTTTTTAAAAATCATAAATGCAGGTTTTTTAAAACATGTTTTATAGACTCTTGTTTGCATTGCTATTAACATATCAACTCTAGTCACACACATTCATTCATATCTGTCCCAGAAATATCAAGATGCACAGGTTTACAGGCAATGAGATACCACAGTGTTTTTCAGAGAGCGATACAGGGAACACTGGCATTGCTATTGATTCAAGTGAATGCATGGGGGCATTTTAGATTTCATCGGAGAAACATTAAGTGAAATTAGCCAGTCACAGGAAGTGAAAGGACGCTATGTGGACACTAGGGAATAATGGGAATACCACAGGGACTTTGGGTAACAGAGGAGAAACCCCAGTGAGGCTAGGGAGGAGGACTGGGGGGAGGGAGAACTAATGTACTTCTGTAGACATTGTGCACGTAAGTTGTAAGAGTATCAGCGCCTCAATATCACGCATGGGGAAGAGGGGGAGAGGGGAGGGAGGAAGGGGAAGCTCACCAAGCGCTGTGTGCTAATATGTCACTATTACTCTGAACTACATTATGATGTGAGGCAACAATGTGCCAATAAAATTATATAAAAATAAATAAAAGAGTTTACTAACACTATTATATCCACAGACTACATGGAATATGAAAAAATATGTATAAGGATTTTGTCACATCATTTTCCCCATACATGTAAATGAAAGTTCAATTCATGACCCATATATGGTTTTTATAGTAGTAGTTTTTTATGAACAGTTAGGAAAAAAGTACATAGTCTAAATGTTACTTAACATAATTATTCTTAAAATATTTTCACTCAAGAATATTTACATATCCATATGTTATATTTTTGTAAAATAGTGATTTGATAATATTTAAAATATATTTTGCTTTTCCTAATACTCATTGGGTCAAATTTATTTCTCAATAAAATTTTTCATGAAATAAATATAATTGCCATTCTCTGTATTGAAATTTTTGTTAATAAATGCTAGTTACTTAGTCTCTTGCCATTTATAAGTGACCACTATTTACCCAAATTGGTGAATCAATAATCACTGCAGAAAGGAAAACATAATAGTATAGTCTAGGAAATAACCTTTTTCCTTCCCAATGAAAATTCTAGGGGTAAAAATGGGAAGAAAATAAAAATAGTTGAAACAAGGATGAGTATAAACAGTTTTAAGTTTTACTTTTGGCACTCAAAGACAAATACTTCTGCTATTATTTCCCAATATTTCCTTTGCCTTTAATTTCCTTTGCTGTCTAATTTTAATGACAAGTACAAGGATAATGTAGAGTAGAGATAATAGCATATTTTCATTGTTTCTTATTTTAGTGGGATGGTCTTTTGCTTCTGTAGTAAGTGCAATGCTTACATTTGGGTTGAAGTTATTTATATTATTATGTCAAGATTTATCATTTCCTATTTTATTCAGGGTTTTCTGAGAAGAATGGATATTGTATTCTGACAAAAAAAATCTGCTCCTATGAAACTTATAGTTTTTATTCTTAGTTCTATTAATATGAAATATTGTATTAGAAGATTTCCTAATAAGGGATGAATCCTATTTATATGTTATTGGATTCTACTTTTAAAATGTTTGAATGGATACTCCTAAATGAGATTGTGGCATAATCTGTTTTATTATAGTTTTTCTTTCAATATTTTAAGTAATGTTGTGTTATAAATTTGAGAGATTGGGAGATGTCCCACTAGTTGTATGACATGGAAGAGTGACTAACATTGGAATTATTTAAAATGATTGGGTAGTTATTCTGCCTATCCAACAGCATGGAATATCTCCATCTTCTAAGACTCCTTCGATTTCTTTTTTCAATGTTTTATAGTTTTTCTTGTAGAGGTCCTTTGTTAGGTTTATTCCTAAGTATTTTACTTTTAGGGGGGATATCATGAGTGGAAATGTTTTATGAACTTTTTTTCAGTGGATTTATGGTTGGTATACAGGAAAGCTTCTAATTTTTTAAGATTGATTTTGTATCCATGTACTTTGCTGAATTTGTTGATCAGTTCTGTAAGCCTTATGGTTGAGTTTTTTGGGTCTTCTAAGTATAGTATCATGCCATCTGCAAATAGGGACAGTTTTACTTCTTCCATGCTCCTGGATAGGCAGAATAAATATCAACAAAATGGCCATTCTTCCAAAAGTGATCTACAGATTCAGTGTGATACATATTAAATTACCAAGGTCATTCCTCACAGACATAGAAAAATTAGTCCTTAAATTCATTTTGAACAACAAAAAAACTAGAAAAGCCAAAGTAGTTCTCACCAACAAGAACCACACAAGAGGTATCACAATACCTGATTTCAAACTATACTACAAAGCCATAATAATAAAAACAGTATAATATTGGCACAAAAACAGACACATAGGCCAATGGAGCAGAATAAAAGACTCAAACAAATCCACCCACTTATAGCCAATTAATTTTTGACAAAGGAGCCAAAAACATACACTGGAAAAAAGATAGCCTCTTCAACAAATGATGTTGGCAAAACTGGTTAACTATATGCAGAAAAATGGAAATAAACTCCACTTTCTCACCCTGCAAAAGAGTTAATTTAAGATGGATCGAAGACCTGGAAATCAGACCAGAGACCTTGCAGCTACGTGAAGAGAACATAGGTCCAACACTTCATCACATAGGCACAGGTAAAAACTTTCTCAACAAGACGCCAAAGGCACAAGTATTTCAAAAGATGATCAATATGTGGGATTGAATTAAAGTGAAGAGCTTCTCTGCAGCAAAGGAAACTATCAAGAACCTCAACAGAGAGCCCGCAAAGTAGGAGAAGATTTTTGCCTACTACTCCTCTAATAGAGGACTAATATCCAGAATATACAGAAAACTCAAGAAACTCACTGCTTAGAAAACAACCCAATCACAAAATGGGCAAGTAAACTAAATAGACACTTTACAAAAGAAGAAATTCAAATGGCCAATAAATGTATGAAAAAAGTTCAACATCATTAGCAATCAGAGAGATACAAATCAATTAATTAATTTTTTTGGACTAGGAATTAAACCTTGGCCCTGACACATGCTAGGGAAGCACTCTACTGCTGAAATATAACCCCCAGCCTTTGTGTGTGTGTGTGTGGGGGGGTACTGGGGATTGAATCCAGGAGCATTTTACCTTTGAGCTATACCCCCAGCCCTATTTTATTTTTATTTTGAAACAAAGTCTCACTAGGTTGATGAAAGTCTCATTCCTTGCTGAGGCTGTTCTCAAATCTGCAATCATCCTGTCCCAGCCTTTCAAGTACTGGAATTGAAGGCATGTGCTGCCATGCCTAGCTAACACCCAACCTTTTAAAAAAAGTTACTTTAAGACAGCATCTCACTAAGTTGCCCAGGATGGCATAGACGTTTTATTAATTTTATTATAGACCTAAATTTGAAATTTATTTGTTGGTTCCATGTTTTATTGGTTCATTTTTCTCTTTCATTAATTTTTACTTCTTTCTTCTGTCTCTTAATTTACTTAATTGTACATTTAAGTTGTATTAGATTTTTCTATAATACATTTTTACTTTTAAGATTTTTGGTATATATATTGAATGCTATCAATTTCATTCTACAACTGCCTTAGCTGTAAATTTTAATATTTTCTATTTTGAAAAAATAAAATATGATGTTCTATTTTCATTATAATTACAGGCAAGCAATTTCATAATTTTTTTGCATTTCTTTTGATCTGATATTTATTTAGTAACACTTTTATAGTCTGAATCTGTGCAAAATGTTTTAATTATTTCTATAAAATTATATATTTTTATTTATAATTATGAATATTAAATTAATGCTATCTGATTTGTTATAATTCCTTGAGGCTTAAAATATAGCCACATTTGGAAAAGTAGTTCCTGCTTCCTATAATTTTTTGCTTGCTATTTTCACATAAACATTGGCATATATTTATCATCACTGTAATCTATAACTTTTAACATTATAAGTCATCATCCATGTTTCTCTTATGCATTTACAAGTAAATTTCAGCTCTCTAAATGTCAAAAATAAAATTCTTGATTTTATTTGTGTCTATAGGTTTGTTTTCAAACACCTTTTACATTCTTAACACTGCCAAATCTCTTCTTAATAAGGTGTTTCATATACTGTATCATGTTGAAATTTGATTTTTTTACCAACCTAAAAAATTGTGTTTTTAATGTGTTATTAATCCCCTCAACATTTTATTTAATCAGTCTATTTAGTTCCACTTTATAATATTATTTCACATTGCATTAATATACAGTTAAAATTTTTATAATGTTCGCAAATAATCTGAAGTTCAAATTTTAAAAAATGATTTCTACTTTCCTTATGCATTCTTTTAAAATCTCTTTACTTTAGCAGAAAATAAGAACCATAAATTATATATAGTCAAAATACTAGTATTAGAGATAAAAGTGACTCATTGAGATCCCCATTTTCCATTTGTTACCATAACTTTGTAGATTTTTATAAGTTAAGTACTTGCTACTGATTATTTTTATAATCTGATTATTCACAGCTTGCTAATTTGTAATTGGGCATTTACAACAAAAAAACCTCCAGATTTCAGACAAACTAATTTATTTTTTCTTTCGTTAATTGTAGTGTTCACACTCAAAACAGTGGAGTGAGATGACTTCTAGTGGGCTTTGTGCAGTGTTCTGGAACCAATAAAATATATTATTGATTGCCTAATGAGAAGCACCATGTTCATACAAATTTACTGTGTCTGGGCAGGGATACAACTGTTACTTTTATTCTGTTTTAAGAATCACCTGCCATTTTCCCAGAGTCTATTGCTACATATCAAATATGCTTTAAATTAGGTTGAGGTTACCTACAGGGAACTTTGTTAGGTGTTCTTATCATTTTTCTTTCCTGCAGAGGTACCCATTGCTTCTAATTTAGCCAAAGATCATCAAAATTAATTATGACTTAGCCGCATAAAAATTGAAACAAAGTACAAGTTAAGTTCCTTTGACTCTCTTAGATTATGGAATAGAATCATATTTTACCACATTATTATGTGAATCTTCACCAAACTTACCCAATAGACAGATTCTATTTGCTAATGTAAATACCATAAGTTGAAAAAAAAAAAAAAAAGCACAAACATTTTGAGGATAGTACAAAGACAGCTGGACTTAGAAAACATAAAAAATGTTTTTAATTTCATTAGAAATTTTGACTAATATTCTCAAAATATAGTTAAGGTTGAGTTGTTAAAATTGTGATAATTAAATGAATGTGAGATTTTTATTATTGATTACCAGAGACACATAACTAGAAGACCTTAGATAGCATTAGAAACAGTCCAGTAACAGTCTCACTAACTTGTATGGGGAAAGAGGAAGAGGCAGCTACTTGAGTGTGGGGTACATGAAGAGAAATAGAGAATAAAAGCCAAAAAATTTCCATTGTTTTCCAACCCCTACATAACTTGAATGTTACCCAATCACTCTGACCTCATCCAGTACTGTTCAGCTTTTGCTCCTTCATTGTGATATTTACTGGATTTTTCTTCTACCTGATGTGTCCTCTCAGGTATTCTCATAACTACCAAACGTTCTCATTGTGTTCAGTTATTTACCTAAATTTCATCTAATTATAGGTTCCTTCCTAAATAAGTTGGCATAGTTATAATAACTTGGGAGCTAAAAGCTAATAATAAATTCTACTGTATGCTTTCACCTACTTTTAGTTTCCAAATTATAACAAAATCACAACTTTCAATTTACCTCAACTTAATATTATATTTATCAGTATCAAGTCCAACTTATAATAGTTTATTACATATTTTAAGACAGAAATCTGACATATTCTTGGCAAAGTACTCAGATCCTCCAAGTGTATGCTAAGGTCTAGCTAATGATATCAATATTTTCATATTTTAATAATGTACTACTATTGTTAGATTTAACTAAGTGTTTAAAATTCATAAAATATGAAGCAAATTCTCTACAGAAGTGAAACCAGATTGGAGCAGGCCAGCTGCTGCCTCAGTTTCCTCATTCTGCAGTCCGCACTGGAAGCTTAAACAGAAAAGACAGACACACACACACACCTTGCAAGGGGAACAAATGTTCAACTTTATTGAACAACCTTTGTGACATAAATACTGAGGGTTGACCTTGAGCACCCTCACAGACCCCAAAACCCAGATGGCACAGCATCAATCAGGTTTTGGAGAAGCATTTGTTATTCACATCTTATCTAAATGGGGGAAAACAAAGGCATGGGCGTGGGTCAAAAACCTTGAAGCACTTGATTTTAAGGAAGTTACAAATTTACTATCCTCTGGGTGGGGCAACAGGCACTTACAAACTGGCTGAATTTTAACTGCCCAAAATAGCTATCTTAGCTCCTCATGTCTTTTTGCTTTTTATATAAATCTTTTTGCTTCCCACAAATCCTCTCTTTTTCTTTTTTAAAGAATCCTCTGTCTTAGGTCAAGGAACACTCCAGCGCCTTCCCTGTCCCTGGAGACTTGACTGGTTGATCAAGTTCCTGTCTTAGGTGGCTACTGACAGTATTTCCTAGTTGCCTGTCATGGAGGTCTTCTATTATGGGTTGATCATATTCACCCATATCTGGGCCGGCTCATTTCTAACAGCCAAGGAGGCCAGCGCTTGCTTGGCCATCCTAGAATTATGCTCTTGCTTTTGGGCCCAGAAAATAAGCTTTAAAATTATGGCGATGGTAATGGCCACAAAGAGGATAGTGGGTATTTGCTCCAGCCAGTTAAATGCTGGGAGCTTTGGCAAAGCATTTTGAATATTATTTACAAAATTATCAATCGTTTTTGCCAAATCAAAAGACAATTCTGGAGCATCTTTTAGCGCAGTGATTTCACTGTGCAAGGCTAACAGATCCAAAGACATATTAGCGTCCTGCCATATCCCTTGAAGGTGATTTTTAACATTTGCCCAATTATACTGTTATTGTAAACCTTAGGAGTAACACAAGTCCATTTGTATGCAGCATGACATTGAATGCCAGCTCTAAGTTTTAATTCCTTAATTTCATGCTCAATATAATCAATTCTATCTCCCAAATATTTTACTGTATCAAATAATGCTTCAATATGCATTTTAATTTTAGTATCTATACGCTCTTGAGTTCCCAAAGTCTGCGTTACATTTTTTTTTTTTTTTTTTTTTTTTTTTTTTT
>PVLC010018168.1:0-32319 GCA_004027655.1 Graphiurus murinus
TAGCACAGAGTTTTGCTCTAGGAGATTCTTAAATGTCTGAATTTGCTTGATATAAATAAGTGCACACAATTCTCTTTGCTTTCATTTATTTTCCATTACAAATTTTAAATATAGTTTTAAGACTTCTGAAAATCCTAGCACAGATAATGAATGATTCTATTTATACATAGAATGTATAATGTAGAGGCTTGCTCAACCACTGGAACAGGTTTATAGCTTTGTCTACCTTTTAAACAATTACAATATACCTTTAAAATTCTGCTCTTTGGGTATTGCTTTAGGAATAAGACTACTCCTGAATTCCATGATTTTTCTCAGAGAAACAAGGAGGTCTCCTCTTCGTGGATTTATAAAAATGATAGCTGTAATCCAGGAAGAGGTAATGCTGATTTAGGAATTCAATGACATATATTGGAATTAGAGTTACTAGAAATGTAGCATTTAATACAAAGTAGAATTTGGATTAAGTTCAGTCCAGGAAATTACGATTAAAGTTTCTTATGGACAGCTTAATTTTGTTCTAAATCAAGTCAGTCAACCATGACGAGAAAACTCTATTACTAAGCCACATCTGGTCAATATAAAGTGCTCAAGAATTGCAATATATAATTTCTTTTACCAAAGTATATTTTCCTCTAAACTAGTTAATTATCTTTTTAGTAGACTTAAAATAAAATATTTAATTATTTTAACATCTACATAAAATATATCTTTTATCTGTCTTGTAGATTTTTAATGCACTCAACTTTATTTATTTATTTATTTATTTATTTATTTATTTATTTATTTATTTTCTTTGCGTGTGTGATACTGGCGATTGAACTCAGGGGCATTCTCTCTCCAAGCTACACCCCTAGCCTCATTTTATTTTTTATTTTGAAACAGTGTCTCACTAGGTTCCTAAGAGTCTTGCTAAATTGCTGAGTCTATCCTTGAACCTATGATCCTTCTGTCACAGTCTCCCAAGTATTGGTATTACAAGTGTGCACCATCACACCCAGCTGCAATCAACGTTTATAAATGTTAAGAAATAGAATTAGAGCTGGGTGTGGTGGCTTACACTTGTAATTCCAATACTTGTGAGGCTGAGACAGGAGAATCACAGGTTCACAGCCAGCCTCAGCTACTTAGTGAGGCCCTCTGCAATTTAGTGAGACCCTGTTTCAAATAAAGAATAAAAATAGAGCTGGGGTGGGGGTGTAGCTCAGAAGTAGAATGCCCCTGGGTTCAATTCCCAGTACCAAAAAAAAAAAAAAAAAAAAAAAAAAAGGAAGGAAGGAAGGAAGAAAATTAGTTTTGATTATCCTAAATCATAAAAAAAAAAAAAAAATCCCAATGTTTGTCGAATTTGACTGGCTACCCCACTCTGATTTAGGCCACAGTGTCCTCTAAGAATTTGGCTAGAATACACAGCTAAAATCCAGTACATCAGTACTTTTATAGACCTGAGGCTCATTATTCACACTTACCCATTACCAGCTTAGTTAGTTAGTTAGTTAGTTAGTTAGTTAGTTAGTTAGTTAGTTAGTCTGTCTTTACCCCTCAAGCCACAAATCCAGCTATACCAAACTACTTCAAGGTCCACAGAAGTTCTGGCTTCTTTACTAACACTAAACATTCACATGTTCTTTTCATTTACTGAGAATGTTCTTTATGCTTTCTTCTCGCTTAAATCTTCTTAGCCTTTCAAGGGCACTGAATGTAACCCCCTTGGAGAATCTGTCCTGGCTTACCCAGTATGGATATGGTGCCTGTCATATCCCAGTGCACAACACTTAGTCCTGTATGTATCCTAGTGATTTATTTTCTTGTCTTCTTGAGAGCAGGGACTATGTCATTTATCTTGCCTTTAATGGCATATAGTGATTAATCAGTAAATGTTTACTGAATGTCTACCTGAATGAATGGATACCTTTTCATTTTAAGGCTGTCCTTGGCACCCATTTTATCCAGATTGATATCATCAACATGAACAGGATAAATAGTGATAGTTAGTCTCACTTTCTCATAGCCATGGCAGTCACTGGGGACATGGACAAATGGTTCTGAGTTCCTGTCCTTTGTCCATTTAATGTTAGCTACTTCATGTGACCATGTCAATGCTTATTTCACAAACAAGTGTTGAGTCCTGCTATTAGCCTGCTACTAAAGAAATAAACAAAGATGTCTTTATTCTCAAGAAGTGTAGAACTGAGTTGAAGTGAACATTAAAACAAATAATCAGTGTTCCAATGAAAATATTTGTTTGTTTTTGTGGTGTTTGGGATTGAACTCAGCTAGGCAAGTGCCCTACTATTGAGCTATATCCCTGACACCTGGTGAAAATGTGTTCGATGAGTATATGTAATGAGAAAAGAGAAGACAGCATATTATTCTCTACCCTAGGGAGGTCAGGAAAATCTTCATGTAAAGTGTAACATTTAATTTCGATTCTACAAGCTTTGAAAAGTGGAACTTCCAGGCAATGAAAACAGCATGTATATGGACATGAAAGAGTGAAAATTGCTAGGAAGCTCAGGGTGTGACTGAGATTCAACCTTTATTTCCAGCTCAGGTAATAACTTTGTGGAGTTGGAACAATAATTCCCTTCATGTAGCAATACTCTTTCATGGGGCTGTAATTTATTATGAGGGTAAGTTAGGTTTGGCAAAAAGTTTTTAATAGTACAGCTTGGGAATATGTCTCTACTGCATTCAAAGACAAATCTCATTGTGGTGAGAAACTATTCTACTGACTTACTGGAGTATCTTAGTTGCACCTGATGAAGGAGCTAGTTCTGATGTCTAATCCATGAGTCAGATAGAATTGTCATTGAAAAGCATGACACCAGCCCCCACCTATCCCTCTTCAGCTGTGTCCCCAGCAAGGTATGAATCAGAAAGACACATGAGAGGTGGCACCTACTGTCTTGCATTTTTCCCCTCCACATCCATCCCCAACTATTCCATGCCAAACTTAAAATGGCAAGAGTTCCATGGAGAGGGGCTTGGTATATCTTGACTATGCTAACAGTATTCATTAACAGATAAATAAAGAAAAATGTGGTTTATACACACAATGGAATTTTATTCAGCCATATAGAAGAACAAGATCATTTCATTTCCATATATTATGTCAATTGCATATAACTTGTATGAGGAAGTAGGATGGGGAAGCAAGGTGGGATTCAGGAGGAAATATACCAAGTTCTGTTTTCATGTGGGTTTCTATCACTTTCAACCTCACTATGCTGTAGAGTTACAATGTACCAATAAAAGCATATAAAAAAGAAGTAGAGCCTTTCAACAAAATTATTCCTTAAAAGTTAAGGTAGCAACAATAAAACAAGATGCTTAGACAACGTGAGAAATTAAATAATATTGCAAGTGCACAGTGACCTCATAAATAATCTCCCCGGCCAGGTATTATAGCATCGGTCCCTAGAAAACACTTGAAACAAGCTGGGTGTGGTGGCCCACACTTGTAATCCCAGCATTTGGGAGGCTGAGACCTGAGGATCTGGGTTCGCGGTCAGCCTCAGCTACCTAGTGAGGCATTCTGCAACTTAGTGAGACCCTGTTTCAAAATAAAGAATAAAAAATAGGGCTGGGGATGTAGCTTGGAGGTAGAATGCCCCTGAGTTCAATCCCCAGTACCACAAAAAAAAAAATTAAAAAAAAGAAAACACCGGAACATTATGAGTACTATACAAATTGTTATTAAATGAACATTTAAATGGGTACTGGAATACAGGGATCATGAAGGTAAAATTAACTCAAGGTGAAGTTTTTGCTGAATAAGAAGTAACTTGTAAATTAAAGCCAGTAGAAATAGAGAGTGACAGTACAAAAATGATTATATATCGTTACAACTCTGATAAGATTTATTCTGCAGTGATAAGGTTTCCTCATCTGGAATCACTGAACTCTTCTGGGTGGAAGAAGTGCATGGGATAACTCTCCTCCACTGGGGAAAAGTGTTCCCAGGAGCATTGTAAAGGTATTCCAGCAAGCAATGTGCATATTCTTTCTAGGATTCTTAGATAACCATGACAAATTTTATGGACAAAAGAGAATTCCATAGTTGCCTCCTGTTATGTGATAATCCCAAGCATCACTATGACAAACATTCTCTTTCAGTTTCTTATTTATTTGGGGTCTTGGTTTTCCTGGCTCTTATGCCAGAGTTGCTCTAGCCAAACAAACCAGTGCCATACAAATCAAGTCAATCAGAATACTATCATATTGTGCTCAATTTGAAAAGAGAGAGAGAGAGAGAGAGAGAGAGAGATTTTCCTCTTGATCAAATTCTTTGTGGAATTAGATATCAGAGATTCAATCTGAAACATCAGATTATCATTTTTATCATTGCCTATCTAAGAATGAACATGTTAATTATCATGGTGACAGGCTGCCTGCAGGGTGACAGGTAGTAATGGTCGATGTTGCTTTTGGTGGAAGAACAGAAACAGAGGAGGTTGTGGTTAAGAAAATATTCCTTAATGATCTGTTGGTCCTGAATTCTTCCACCTATTCCTTTGGGAAAAAGAATGCAGGAATTGAAATTTGTACTGAAGATACTGAAATCATTTTAACATTTTTAATAGGGTCTGCTTATGTCATGTAGGTGGCCATTCCTTCTGACATTTCAGCTTTTTGCTCTCAGTGTTGCTCCTGCTGAGTGTTTTCTCTGCCTTGTTCTTTTGCTCTCCAATTCAAATCCTCTTCAATTACTCAAATACTATTTATTTCTCAATTGTATTATCTAGCATAATCCATAAAACTCTCTGATTATTTCAGTTTATGCTAATTATTTCTTCTTTAACAGCTATTCTATTTATCTATATTTATTCTATTTTTATCTACTTATTCTATTTATTCTAGTACATAGTATTTAATTTGTAGTAGATTCTTTATTGATGTGTGCATTTTGTGGTCAGCTTTGATAAAGTGAGAAGCATTGAATTATACAGGTTTCATATATTTCATAGTGTCTAATGTCATGTTAATTTCTGGACATTTAGCTTGATAAAAGAATGGATCCACAAAGACAGTATATCATAACTGTAAAATTATTTTTAGACTTCAGAACATTTTCATATGCATTATTTCATTTGATTCTTAAGGTAATCTTGTGATGTATGCTAATGAGATTGTTTTTATGTAAAGATACAGAAGCTAATGGTGATTGGACGAGTTGACACAAGCTATAGAATTCGCATATTATAGAGTTAGGGTTAACTGATAGGTCTTCTGACATGTAATATTTAGGGAGAATTACATCTAGATTCACTTTGTAGAGTGGTTTATTGAACTAATTTTAGAGTGTTACCATTAAACTTGACTTTTGGACATATTAAAAAGACATTTCTTGATAATGAAAAATGGATGAGAAGGTTTTATGTAGCTCTAAGAAGGAAATGCTTATGAGAGGCCCTGTTCAATTCACTCAACTGGGAGAAATTTAAAAGCTAATTTGAACATACCCCCAATTTGTCTCATTATTATTTTTTCTTGAGAAATTAAGACAGAAACTATATGTAATTGCCAGGTCAAAATAGCACCAGATGTATGTGATCTAAATGCCAAATTGTGGCAAGAGCGTTCCAAGTACTGCACTTAAGGAAATGTGTCTTATTAAATCCATATTACCCAAGACAGATTAGACACACAACACAGGGTAAAGCGTTTTTTGTTGTTTTAGGAGGAGACAAATGAGAAACAGAAGTCTAGGTTTTCTTTTTAATTCACATAAGAATTAGGTGGAAAATGACATTTTAAATAGATATCTATATTAATTTAACTGATTTTAAAATATTTTTAATATTTTGAGGCACAACTTTTTACATATCAACTCAATTATTGTCTATAGTTGTCTAATGATGAATTAATTCTCCATCTTAGACTTTTTTTTTTGTACCTTATTCTTTAGCAGAGGATGCCCCTGTTGGATTTTACCATATTTTTAGGCTAAAGAGTAAATTAGCTTTAATCTCCCTCCTGGCAAGATCTGTAAATAGCCGAATTTCCTAATGTAGATTTCATGGTTTCCATTTCCCATAATATTATTCAAATGGAAGGAGTAATTAGCAATTAGATTAACAGCAAAGAGAAAAGAAACAGCAGTTGGGTCCTGGAGAACTTGCAAACAATATAAGCAAATCTCTAAATAATTTAGTTAGAATTATTCAATCATATAATATAGATCAAGAAAAGCCACTGAAGATCAGTGAGCTCAATCTTCTTGTTTTCAGATGAGACAGAAAGGTTAAGAATCATCTTCATAAATAGAACTTTGGATAATATTCTAACCTTAACTACAAACTTGAACTCATTTCTAATTCAGAAACCCCTTCCCCCCAAAAAATATGACCCTGAAAAATTATTGGTAATCAACTTATGTTTGCAATAGCAAACACAGTATCCTCCTTAAATATTTACAATCCTCCCTAGAACTTTATTAAAAACTCTTATGTACCTTGTAATACTCAGGTTTTCAAGTTTACATTCATTTTTACAATCGTTGGGTTGATTAGGTTTTTCTTCAATGGGCTAAAAGTCACATGAGGGCAAGGAGTGCTTCTACTTTTGCCCACAAGTGAATCCACACTGATATCTTAACACATACAAAGAAAATCTTATAGTTGTTCATGTCAAAGACTCTTAAGCATTGTCCAATAAAGAAAAAAAAAATCACTTAACTCTGTTTAAGTCAAAACTTCTTAAAAGTTACTTGATAATAACATGAAACCATAATGCACCAATAAAAGTATATTTAAAAATTATTTGATCAGAATCTCCACTTATTTTTTAATTTAACACTTATCACTATGTTACTTTTGTCACATAGGAAACACAAATTTGCAATACCTTTTTTATACTTATACACATAGTATATTTTATACAAATGCCATGAGTAGTGTTCCAAGATACAATACCAATTAAATGCTATTTTTCCTATTTTCTTGCTCTACTTTATATGTGCCCTCATCATACAAAAACAAGGGAAGTTTAAATGTAGGACAGAACCCCAGAACCTTTTCTGAGATTGAGTCTTTGGAAGTCATTGACACTCAAGTTCTTGGTTAATTTAGAGTTGACTTTTTCATGTACATTAAATATAGTCACATAGTTGATGACTGCTAAATCCTATATTTTAAAATATTGCCTCAGAGAAGTGTGCATGTATGCCTTTACCAGCTTATACCTAACAAAGATGTATGATTACAATGCACCAATAAAAAAAAGAAAATATTGCTTCAAGTCATTTTGAGTTACAAATGGAACATAAAGTTTACATGCCAGTGAATACTCACTTTGCCTGGATTCCATAGAGAGTAGGCTTAAGTGTTCTTACTTAATTAAGGAAGTTCAAATTCAGAGAATAGAAGTATGATACCAGGGTGGTGAAATAGGAAGAGGTCTGAAGGAGCTGGCCAGATCACCTGACCTGGGAGCCTAGCCCCCAAAGTGTCATAACGACTGTATCCCATGACCTTCCCTGTGGGCTAAGGAGGAAGGAAAATGGATAATTTTTTAGTAGCTCCCATTTCCCACTGGTGAGAAGCTTGTTCCACTTTTGAGTTGTGCACACTTGCTACCAAGCATGACTTATGGGGCTTCCCTGTCGACGGCAATAGGGAATTCTGGGGGCAGTAAGGAAGAGACAGGGCTTAAGGGGAAACTGTGAGATAGGACAGCAGATTGCATCTGCCTGAGATTGCCTGTATCCCACTCAGAGCTGGACCCAGCAGTCCTGTCCAGAGCAAGGGACAGCTGTGGCTGAAACCATTGGAAAAGTATATAAGAGGTATCTGATACATCTACCAGTAATAGTATAGTGAGACGTTAGAATGTAGAATCTCTCCTCTAGTATTCCTGGATTGTTATCGTTCATCTTCATTGCAAGGAAGGGAATTTGATGCAGACACTATTAGTTGGGCCACATGAAATAACCCATCAGAATGTAAACCTCTAATAAATCTTCCAAGAGGGGTAAGCAGGAGAGCTCTCTTGAGCTCTCTCTTTTCCTGAGTTGCTACTATCATGTGCCTCCAAGTTGAGGAGAGGCTGAGGCTGAGGATCAGAAAAGGTTTGAAAAAAAAATGTGGTAAAGTTGAAGGAGAGAAAAGCTCCTGGAGTGAAGAGGAAGGAGTGATATTCAGAGAGTAGGAGGATAAGGGGTTGGGCGGGAGCCAGGAGCACCACTGCAGGCTTTACTCTATCTTTTGAGGTATTTTTAATGCAGTTGAAATGTCTCTGGTCTCAAAATGTGATAATTTTCTTTAATAGCCAAGGATACTGTGACTAGTCAGCTATGTGTCCTTGGACAAGTCTTTTGACTTTAATTGATCATTCCCTTATCTGGAAACTTTAGGATCTGGATCATACCAGAGAATTTATAAGGTCCTACCCAACCGTAAAATGAGATAGTTATAACTAACATTAATTGAAAGTTTTTATTCAAGCACATAATTATGGTTCAAACTCATTTCATGATGCTTGGAGAGCTGATAGCATGTGTAGCCTCCTCAACCTCTCTGACTGCTGACTACTCCTCCAACAGGGGCCAGAAGCATTAGCTGTCACCAGCAGTGGTAGATAACTCAGTCTCAGAATGAGGAGCTTACCCCAGGGACCCTTGCAGCTTGTTATCTGTGGACTTTTTGTTTTGCTGTAGAAGCCCATGGAAGCAGGCCTTTGGCTCCAACCCTTAAAGCTTACTTTAACAGTTCCTCTTGGAACAAAAAGTTTTACCTCTTTTCCTCCTCCTTAATGTTTGAAACAAGTCAGAACAGAAAATAAGTGAGAGCAAAGAGAAGTGTAGTCCAGTGGAGCCTTCCTTAGTTTTTTGCTGTCGTCTGTTTCTCTTTAGTGAAATTTGACATAGATGTGATGGTGGGGATTTAATGTAGGTGTGTTTATGCAATACATACTTGCATCCATTTCTTACAGTGTGAAAGTATGTGTGACCTCCCAGCATTCAATGAACTTTCCAAATTAGACTTAGCCCATTCTTATACATAACCTAAATTATGTGACAAAAGCTTAAGCAGGACCAAACTGAAGTTATAGCAACGTCATATCATACACCGAGTTAGCAACTGTTGAAATGTAAGTTGGCAAGAATACTGCGAGTAGGTAATTTGCCTATAAAATAGATGCAATCAGATAAATGTGAAAATTGATCATGATTATAAGCCAGGCATCATGGTGCATGCCTGTAACCATGGGAGACTGAGACAGGAGGATTGCAGGAGGTAGCCTCAGCAACTCAGTGAGACTCTTGGCAACCTAACAAGACACTGTTTCAAAATAATAAATAAAAAGGGTTGGGGGTGTAGTTCAGAGGTAGACTGCGTCTGGGTTCAATTCCTAGTTAAACACACGCACACATATTATAGTTCTCCATGGTGGTACCTATTTAGTATTTGAGAAATTCTGTCTTGGATTCCCCTGGTATGTTGCAAGTTTAAAACCATTACATACAAAAAAAATTGATGCTCTCAGTATAGTAGGCACTTTGAAATCCAATTAATTAATACATATTATAGAGATGAAGCCCTAGTTTCATGTCCCAGTATGTAAGAATCTTTCACTTTTTCTAGAAATCTTTCCTGATCTATGTATGGCAAATGTTTGCAAAGCAACTGGCTAGGCTTCAAGGTCTATGACCAGAGAATAGTTTTTCTCTCCTGTGGAAATCAGACCTGCAACTTTGGCTGCATTCACACTCGTCTCTAGCAAAAGTAACAGCTCAACAGGAAATTCCTTGGAGGATGCGCTTATTCTTTATTATTACAAAATGAAAATGTGTCCTTCAGAGGTCTCCCTTTACTCCTAAATAAAGAGAATTATTGGTTGATTTTTATGACCCTGCTCCAAATGCCAAAAGTATGTCTTCCAAATAGACATTCTTAGTATTTACTTGGCAGTGCACATTAGAAGTTGTACTGCAAGTTTTTCCAAGTATGGAAAAAGAGCATGATCCAACAGTGTAGACCACAGCTTGGAAAGCTGCTGAGACTCCAGTGCTGTTGCATGAAAGTCACCTTAAGTTCATTCTTTTTTTTTTTTTTTTTTTTTTTTCTGCTTCTGCTGCTGCTGCTGTTGTTGTTTGATACTGGGATTAAATACAGAGTCATTCTACCTCTGAGCTACACCCCAGCCATTTTGATATTTTTGTTTTAATACAGGTTCTTGCTAAGTTGCTGAGACACTCACTAAGTTCCTGAAGCTGGCTTCAAACTTGCTATCCTCTTGTCCCAGCCTCTAAAGTACTGGGATCATAGGTTTTTGTCACCACACCCAGCTCTGAAGTTATTTCTTACTAAGAAAAATATCTTCTGTATTTCCCCTAAAAGCTTATTCACTATACATTAAATATGGCCATACATGTATATTCTCAAGCTTCTTTTAACTTACTGCTTAAATCAAAGCAGGAGCACTCTCAAAGAAATGCCATTTTTGCTTTCACTATTTTGAGGTGGGGCATATGAAAGAACTTTTAAAAATGCACAAGTACTATACACACATGTGGAATATTACCATTACAAAATTAGCTGTCCGTATTGTTTACTTAAGGAAGGCTCTAAAATCTCACCTAAGAAAGCTGGGAAATGGACACATGAACGATTTGAAAGGCCACCTCCACCTACCATGGTGGAAAGCAGTGGTTCTCTAAACTTCTCATGGAAGTAACTAAATAAGGATCTCTCGGAGCTTAAGTATTGGTTCCTGTGACCTACACCATAGGCCACCTGCCTCAGAGCCTCTCCAGCTTGAATATGCGTGTTTAAGAGATCCCAGGGCTTCCTTTGCAAAGCAAAGTCAGAGAATTGCTGCTTTAAGGGAGTCATGCTGGTGTTTCACTCAGGGACTATAAATGTGGACCCAGTGTCAGTCCAATCCCAGGACATTTTGCAGGGCATGATGATGGATTTCTCTGCAGTGTAATATGTGAGGTATACATATTTGATTTGTTTTTGTTTTTATTTTTTTTATTTTTCTGTCTGATGAGAGTGGCATCGGGGCTCAGTTTGCTGCCTCTGAGGAGAGCATAGTCATCCCTCTAACTCTTTTCCGACATGTATCCTGTGAGGACAATGGGAAAAGACCCTGGAGTTTTCAGCCAAAGCCCCAGCTTATAATGTTGTGCATGTCTCTTGGCTTCGGTACTAATGTTTTTCTCTCTGGGATCAGTAGAGATGAGATGAATGACAGAAGTGGGACCCAACACCATCAAAATCTTGGTCCACAGGACTCATATATTGTAAAAAACCATAAGTGTTTAGATCAAACTTTAGCATGGACCAGAATCTGTCCAAGAGCTTATTAAAACACAGACTGCTGGGCTCCACCCCTAAAGATTGTGATTCTATAGGCCAAGAATGGGCCCAAGAACTGATATTTCTAGCAAGCATCCAGGTGATGATGCAAGTCCACACACTGTACAATCAGAAGCACCAGCACCACCAAAACCAGTATTACAGGCAAAACACAAGAAATGCAAAGTCCCCACTAACCAAGTGAAGCCCACCACAAAGCATGCATGGCTGTATTGTGCAAGTCTATGTTTCTGTTTTGTTCTGTTTTGCTTTTGGAATTCTAATGCCCAGCACTGGAAGTTATTACCTGGTTGGTTGCTCTAAATTCTCTCATTCTTTACCTTGTTCTGGGGTGTTTTACCGTATTTGGTCAGAGGCAGCCGTGCCAGATTCACCTCAGGGGACGCCAATAGATTTTCTCTCCTTAATATGAATCACTCCAACCATGTGCTCTCAATTTATTTGTTATATAAATCACAGTCTTCAGAATTTTGTGTGCAGGACAATTGAAGTGAAACCAAAACAAAAGAGCAAACACAGATACACACACACACACACACACACACACACACACACACACACACAACATTCAGGGTTCAGGGTCATTCTGTCACTTTCTTTCCTGATCAGGGTGTTCAGTGAACATTAGCTAAATCTTCTATTGTAAGTGTGGATTTCAGATACTGAGAATGTGTCAGAGTTAAATACTGAACAAATAAAGAGTGATGGGGACCTTATTATACTGCATATGAGTCATAATGCTGAGTGGGAGAAGTGGAATTCAATGGAATTACCTTATACTTCAAGATTTAGTAAAAGATCCATGTCTGGAACACTTTCACTCCAAGAACCAGGTTTGCTCAGAAGCAGAGGGAGTGTCTCTGATGGTGAAAAGCCTTCTGAGTTTGTCACATGAACTGACAGCTATTGTTGGGGCTTTGAAAGGAAAATCTCAGAAACTCAGTATAGAATGAAATCCGTTTAAAATCTAGTTTTTTATTGTATAGTCAGAGTAGGAACTCTAGGAAGAATTAAGAAAAGGGAGTAAAGAGGATAAGTAGCAACTTTAACCTCTCACGTGGTAGAAAAGAAACCAACCACGGAAGCAGGCTAAGTTGAATACGTTCAACTAGAAGAAAGCAGAGACGTAGTGGAGTAAACCAAACAGGAGCTTCAAACAGCACAATCTCATCTTTCACAGAAGTCTTCAGGACAACTCCCAGGTGACTTTGTCCTCACCCAGAGATGGAGGAGGGACATTAGACCTCTTGCTCAGGCATCCTGCTAAAGTCCCAGTAATCTCCCTTCTGCTCTTCTTGATGAACGGCTAAGGATGCCTGGACCTACTCTTTCTATATTATAATGGTTAGCTCTTAGACTGAGCTTCAGAGTGGGAATATGTAAGCAGTCCTGTTTGGGTTTTGCTTATTTGTAATGATCACACTTGGGCAAAAATCCTCATCTGGTCACTGGCATACATATACATATATACATACAGGCATGCCATATGATTCAGAAGAGCCATGGATGATATTCTACGTTGTAGTTCAAAGTGGGGGGAGCATTTATCAACTGTTAGTTCATCTGCTTTGTCTTATTTTCCAACTATATGTTTTATTCAGAGCCTTAGAGGGAAGAGTGGTTCATCAAGAACCAAGTTTTGAGTGTTGGACAATCCAATGCCCTGCCTTTTAACATTGCTTAATTTGCTTTTCTTGAATTCTTAGGTCTGGGAAGCCTTCCAGTCTTTATATACTGAGACTATGTCATGGGAAGAAGCAAAATAAAAGTTACATTTGCCTCACTCAGAAAGTTTCATTCTTTTTATTTTACTTTATTTTGTACTTTTGATTTGATTTGATTTTGGACTTAGGAGGACTCTGCCTGCAAGCAACACCCCCAGGCCTTTTATTTTTTTAAAAAATAGGGTCTCACTAAGTTGCTGAGGGTCTTGCTAAGTTGCCAGGTCTGGCCTCAAACCTGAAACTCTCTTGTCTCAGCCTCCCAGGTACTGGGATTACAAGCACCTGCCACCTTGCCTGGCTTGATTCCATCACTTCCTGATTCCATCACTTATATTTCAGTGCTATTCTGTTACCATTAAGAACAGTGCCACACCTTTTCCTTCCATCTACCAGAACCCAAAGATAAATCTCTCCCTAAACTTCAACACATACAAAGACAGGATGCCCAGTTAAATTTTAATTTTAGAAAAGTGAACATTTTTTGTGTAAATATGTCTCATACAACACTTGCTGATATTCTTATGCTAAAGGATTATTCATTATTTATCAGAAACTCAAATTTAGTAGAGAACTTTATAATCTGACCCCCTAGTATTAAATTTTCACAATGTGAACAAGTGATTCTGAACCTTGACTGCACATTAAACTCATCTGAGGCACTTTTAAATAAAATTCATGCCCGGGCTGTTGTTTTTTTCAAAGCTCCTAGGTAATTCTATCATGTGAGGCCTGCTGGTCTAGGTACACAGTATGTGATCTTTCTGCTTTCTATTACCTCATCCATTGAAACTTTCACTTACCATTTTCCCTTATTTGTCTCCAAATAAGTAATTTCTCTGTGGTTGCCTATAAGTTCACATATCTTCTTACCTTCCTACACCCTTGATTACTTTTGAGTCCTTGTACATCCAGATAGTTGTTTGGGATATAGACCATAATCTTAATTCTTAAAGCAGTTCTAACATGTGCATATTATGTATGTGTGTGTGAGCACATGTACATATGTGTAGCATGTAGACTAAGTAAAACCTAGAGCAAGGACCAAGTCCATGTGCTGTTCTATCAGCAGAGCTCCAGTGAAGCCTCTTTGAGTAACACAGCACCATGCTTTCAACTATATGAATAGCGCAGGGCTCAGTGCGTACATTCATATGAGAAAGCATGTGTGACTATTTGAATATTTGAGCAGAGAAGGACTATTAATGACTCCATTTTTTAAGACTGGGTTTAGAACTCTATTTGAAACTCTAATAATATACCAACCGCAGTTACGATTTCCTCAGTTTATCAATTATCCTATCTAGTAATTAGATCATCTGCTTGAATTTCACATGTACTTCACAGAAACTGCTGGATTTGTCCATATTTTCACGTGGCAGTTATCAATGTACAAGGATATAAGAAGCTCATCTTTCACAATAGGACTTTAGATAGGAGCCTAATTTAAATGAATGTGCTAATTATTCTTTCCTAATTGTGGCCATTAGCTGCTGATGATCTCTAAAAGCCATGATAGAGTCTGTACTGTACTTCTCTACCTAACCAACCACCCTTGGATTATATGAAAAAATTCCAGAATTGAGAATTGATGATACATAAATTGGAACCTGCCTCTCTGCATAAGAACTTCTCTTAACTCTTAATGCTCTTGATGTTCCAACTGTATGGCAGGCCCTAGAATTAGAGTAAGTTTTCCTAAAACAATAAAGGAATTTAACAGATTTAGAATGTTAAACTCAGTTAAGACAGACAGGACAAAAGCTATTTAACCTGAACTCTGTTATAAAAAGACTTTTGTGTATCACAGAAACTTACTTACTTTGGTTCCTGATCTTACTTATGTAGTATTCAATTTATGTAAGTGAATTGTAAAATTTTATAACAGATAGACCTCTTTTTATGTTGTTAGAGTACATTCCAAATATATCTAGTAGGTATATACTGTACAACTTCAAATGTGTTTTTCTACTTCATATAAAACTTTATTTTTACCTATAATTCAGTAAGTCTATTGTGTTTAATTTTAAAAAAAATTAATATGATATTGTTTTATGATACACATAAACTAAAAAAAGTACAATATTTCTCAATCAGATATGAGAAGAAGGATGAGGTATTTTCCAACATAAAAACTTCATTTCTCTAAATTATGGCTCCTTCACTTTAAGCTCTTCTGTAAAGAGGACTGTCTTCTGGGGGAGATAGTTCATAGGAGGGAAACAGGATCTATCAGAAAAGCTGTTTACAATAAAACATTTTGACAGCTCCAGTAATTAAACGGGCTTCCCAGGTGCAAAGCAGTATCTTAAATGCCCCTCTGGCTATAATAGTACACAGATTTATCCTTCAGGAAAAAAAATAAAAGTCATCTGTGAAAACAACTTAATGAAAGGAAAATTAACTAGCAATTTAATCATTAAGACACATAAAAAGAATAAATCAGTATTTTGTTAACCTTAACACTAAAAATAATAATTTGTTCTTTTAAAATGTTTTGGAGTAAAAGATGTCAGTTTAAGCCATAGCTTTTTGCTAAACATGTGTACACTTGCTTATGTGAAACTATGAATTAGAGTGGCACAGAAATATTTAGACCTCCTGATTCTCTAGGATCTTGTTATGCATGTTTTCAAAAATGATATTTCAATCCATTTACTTCTAAATAACCGAACTTGGAATACTGACCAGGGCATCTACACTACAGATAAGGATTACAATACAAAGAAAGAAATAAAATTCAACTACACATGGATAATTTAATCAATTCGCTAGAATTTTATTCTTTTAGCCAAAGGCTATGGTATAGCTTATCTGGTAAAGGATTTGTTGCTGTTTGTGCAATAGGTATTCAATAATTGTCTAATGAATGAAGGAGCAGAGTGAAAAGATGTTAGAGATTCAAGGAATTGCAGTTTTCTTATGTTCTCATGTTTCTATGCTTCATTAATGGATTTACAAAAATAATCCCTTTATTTAGACTTGTCATGTTTGAGAGGCATGCTTTTTTGTATTTTAAAATATATTGTGCATGACAACAGTTATTCTTTCACCATTTAGGCCTTTACCATATACGTTTAGATAGTGCTTATGGTAATCCTTTCAACTATTACTTGTTCTCTGTGTGTGTGAACATGTGGGGAGGGGAGTTTACCCTATTTTATTTCACAATTAACCATAGTTAATATGTATAGGGCATTCATAGGAAGTCAGGCATCTCAGTAAGGCATTCTAGAATCATCATTCCCACCACTTTTTTTTCCTTTTTTTTTTTTTTTTTGGTGGGGGGAGGGGGGTACTAGGGATTGTAACCAGGAGCATTTTACCTCTGAGCTACACCTCCAGCCCTATTATTTTATTTTTCATTTTGAAACAGAATTTTACTAAATTGCTATGGTCCCTGATAAATTGCTGAGGCTGGCCTCGAACTTGCAATCCTCCTGTCTCAGCCTTACAAGTAGCTGTAATACAAACATGTGCCACCAAGTCTGGCTATCATCCCCTTTCTGAGAGGAGAAGATTGAAAGTCAGAGAGAGAAATCAAGTTGGCTGAGGCTCCATAGGCTAGAACTGAGGTCGGTAACCAGACACTGTGACTGCAGAGACCTGGTTCTTTAGCTCCAGAACATAGTGCTACAGGATAGGGCTTATTTAATGATAGTAATGTCGCAGAAAATGTAGACTAATTTGCACCATTATTCTGGCAGGTTTATAGGAAAAGAGCTAGGGGTCATAAAAGAGGAAAGAAAAGTTTGAGAGTGCAATAAAACTCCAAGATGCTGGTGCCTGATGTTTGCACAGCACTTTAATAACTACTGCAGAAAACACCCTGCAGGTGGAGAGAGTGCAAGGTTTTGAAATAGCAGATGTCTGACCAGAATCTTAAAGTACAAATATGTGTTTGTAGGTGGACAGTGGCAGTTTCTGCCTTCCAGTCAGAGCAAAGTGTATGCAATTGGAAATCACCTGGGTTGTTCAGATAACACAAGTCTGACATAAACGAGAGATGAGAAAATCATGAAGGCGTTGCAATGGTGTTTCAAGATTCTGGACTCTGGCTGGGTGCAGTGGCACACACCTGTAATTCCAGCTACTCAAGAGGCTAAGGCAGAAGGATGGAAAGTTTGAGTCCAGCCCAGGCAACTTAGCAAGACCCTGTCTCAAAATAAAAAAATAAAAAGGTACCCTGGGTTCAAACCTCAGAGTGAGAGTGAGAGTGAGAGCAAGAACGAGAACGAGAATTCTAGAGTCTGTTCTAGCTGAACGAGAGATGATAAATGCAGAAGTGAAATAAAAGAGTCAAATAAATAGAGCTATAATTAATAAGAGTCAAATAAATGGAGCTATTATTATCATTGATGTAGTAATGATAGTTAATACAAAGTACTTGGGGAAAATCTGGAAGATTTTAAAGGAAAGAGAAATGAATTTGAGTAACAAGATCAACTTAAATTTTCCAATAAAGAAAAATCAAAGCAGAACTAGATCTGTACATTTAAAAAATTTAGCTAGCAAATATTTAATGGACACCTTCTTTGTGCTATGTGCTAAGTGCTTCACATGATCAGATATTTTAATCCTCTAAAGAACCTAATGAACACAGTACTGTTATTTCCATTTTACTGATGAGGGAACTGAGGCACAGAATTCACATAGATGCAAAATGATAGAACCAAGATTAGATCTCTGGTAGCCACTCCAGACCATATATAACAACACCAGCTGCTGCTTCTCAAGAATCTCTCTCCTTTTGGGGGCATAAAAGTATTTTGTGACATAATACAAAGAGCTGAAGCTAGAGAAATCACTACTTAAAAGTCCCTTCTACCTTAAAAGAATGCCCCAAAACTTAGAATACTCATAAATTTCATGTGAATGCTATTTCTACATACACCATATATTTTCTCTTGACTTCTATGACTTGCTCACTATGAAATTAATATTTTCTCCAAAGCAGTAAAAAGTCATTTCAATATTAGCACCTGTTTTCCATCTTCTAAGATATGTATTTAAATAAAAGCCAAGTGAAGAGGGGAAGAGGCCTTATTTTTTAATTATATTTGCTGTTTACTGATAAACTGAAAGAATCCTTTGGGTTATCAGGGACATTTTCATTAAGCCATGCAGACCCTGGCCCAGTGGTAAAGTTTCTAAACCCTCTTGACAACTGAGCCTCAAATATCTGTCATCAAACTCCCTTTAGATCCTTTTGGCTATTTATTTGATTGCCCAGCTGACCCAAAGTTCAACATTTTAAATCGCTTAAGTCTGTTTTTACCTAAGGGCATAGAGAGAGGACTGCTTTAATTTATTCCTCTTCCTGCTGCCACATCCCCATAATATGCTCTCCGGGCTACACACAATCATTTTATCTTCTCATTGAAAGTCAAGGAGCCTGCAAAGCCATTTGTGTTATAAGAGCAGGTGGTATCAGGTGTTAGAATACGAGACTCCATTACTTTGGGAGGAAGAACAAATCACCCAGGAAGGGTTCTTTGGTCCACAGAGCAGCTGGGCTACTAAGGGATAGAGATCTCAAGGAGGGTGCTAATTTTTGTTTTCAGAATGAATAATCTTTCCATACATGAATTTCTCAAGGAATCTGTTTATATTTTTCTTCTTTAAAATTTGTCTCAAAAAGACTGAGTTCTTCCACTTGCAAAATATTAGAGATAGGATTTTGCAAGGCTGGCTTTTGAGTTAAGTTAAATATAGCCTTCACTCAGGTAACATAAGCTGGAAACACTATGAAATTCACTATCCAAATTCCAGATTTCTGTTTCTGAGAATTTTAAGGAAGGGAGTGACTCCTAGTCATTGGATACAGTAGATTATATACGTCTCCATGATCAGTTTCTTATAGATGACACCAAATGATTCAGTGATATTAATTTTAATTAATAATAGCTACTAACAAAGTACCTACTATGAGCCAATTGATGTACACAAATATGATTTCTATAAAATCCCCAATACATATAATATACCTTCATTTTAGATGAGTAAATCAAGATTCAGAGAAATTAAATAATGACAACCAGTTAAATTTAAGCCAGTTATTCTGATTTCTGTGGTCTGGGTTACACCATATGGCAAAAATTCCTATCTGATATGCAAATAATAGATAATATTCAGTGGTCAGGTGTTCAGGTGGAATGGAAGCTGCCCCCCTTCTTCCTCTTCCTCTTTCTCTTCTTCTTCTTCTTCTTCTTCTTCTTCTTCTTCTTCTTCTTCTTCTCTTTAATGGAATAGTTCTAAACCCTTAAATCTCACTTTACAGGAGAGAGAGAGAGAAAGGAACGGGAAGGGGAAAGGGAAGGGGAAGGAACGGGAAAGGGGAAGAGGGAGGGGAGGAGAGGGAGAGGGAGAGGGAGAGGGAGAGGGAGAGGGAGAGGGAAAGGAGAGAGAAGGAAGGAGGGAGGAAAGAATGGTAGACAGAAGAGAGCAGATGACTTTTGACCATCTACTATGTACAAGGCACTATATTAGATGCAGGAACAGAGTAGAGCATCGGGGACAATATCCTCTTCTCTGCCTGCATCTAGCATTAAAGACAGGATATTTGTTGACTACCTTTATAAGTGTAATCAGGAAAAGCAATATAATAGATATACCAGTAAAGTTTCTAAGCAATACAAAGACAGAGGAAACCCTCAGTTCTGATGAGCAGAATCAAGGAAGCCCTGTAAAGGAAGGGGAGTGATATCTGAGTTAAGAACTAAAGGATGAACAAGAATCTGACAGGTTAGAAAAAGATGAAGAAAAGGATCTGGCCTCCCATTCAAAACACACTGTGGCAATGAAGACAATAAGTGACAGTCTCATCTTAGTGGAAGATATTTAGATAGTACTGCATCTCCCACTCTCACAATCTTGTGGGAAACATATTTAGATGGTCTGATGCATATCAAGATGTTAAAATGGGACTTTCCAAGTCAGTTTTTTTTTTCTGAAGCTCAAAGGCCAAGGCCAGGTGCCTACACATAACATCAGATACTGGGGCAATCAGGCAAGAAATGAAAAGAATTAAAAAATTAGGTCTGCCAGCAGTAATGATCAACACTCTAAAGGAATAAGAGAGATAGAAAGTGAGAGAGGAAAAAAAAAAAGGTGAAGAGAGACGGAAAGAATGGAGAAACAGGAGAGGGAGGGAATGTAGGTATAGGAAGAGAGAGTAGTCTTGAAATATCAAGAGGGAGGATTTCCTTGGGGACAATTTGCATACTATTTCGTATCTCCCATTCTTGGGAAACAGTTAAATGTCCCCAAGAGCCTGAGGAACAGTCATCTGACTGTTCCTGAGAGAGAGAGGGTGAAGGTGGAGTTGCAGGCTGGTAACCCCTGCCCAACAGATGACTCACCTTTTGAGGGCACTGGCTCTCTGTGGCCATCACAAAGCCTAGTGCGGAGCAGCAGTGCTGAGGAGTCAGAGGGAGAGGCCAGCCTTTGCTCCCCAAAGTTGCAGCTGGGAGTTCCCAACAGGGTGTCATCTAGAAAGGGACACCCATGAGAGAAAAACAAAACACACAGCAATTATATTTCTACTACAAAAACCAAATAAATGATAAGTGCCACACTGTCTATTTTCCACTTCTTCTTTTTCCTCCTGGGCTTGACCCAGGGATGCTTAGGATTCTGAGGAAGTGGCCAGAAGAACAGAGAGAAGCCACAGCTGAGGCCACCCTGTCCCACAGCCAACTTCCAGGCCTCAAACTTTACATCTGTATGGTGATGGTGAAAGGAGCTTTCACATGAGTGAAGTTTAGAGTTATGTCTGGTCTATATTGGATACTCTAAATCCTAAAATAAAGCACTTCTCGTATAACAAAGAAATTAGCAGGAATAGAAATAGTTCATAGAGCATTCATCAAAAGCAAAACTTAATAAGAGTATTTGGTATCTACATCTGCATGTATATACACTGTATATAAATAAAATGACCTTGGAAACTTTGACAAGATCTCAAGGCTTTCCAATGAATGAACTGATAATCTTTCGGTAAATGTTTCCCAGTATATTCTTCCCACTAATTGAACTTGATCAATAGCATAGAGCAGTGAGGTCAAAGTTGCCATCTTTGACTAGTAGAGTACATGAAGTACCTAAGTTACCAGTGTTCTCTTCTGACAGAGGATGGGTATGACTTCTTACTGTGCCATCAGGCACAGGGAGGCACTGGTTCAGGCTTCAGTGAGCCCAGCATTTAATGTGTGCAGGAATCACCTGGGAGCTTGTTATTCTGCAGATTCTGATTCAGTGGGCCCAGGAGTCTGTGTTTATAAAAATGCTTCCAGGTGAAGACAATTCTGGAAGATTTAGAAATCAGATTTTGGGAGACAGTTGGAATTGAATAGAAATTTCAGCTCTGCCACTTATTTAACTCCATGTCCCTGGGCAAAGAATTTAACTTCTCTGTGCCTTATATACACATTCTGAAAATGAAGCAATGATAATAGCACATATATTGTAAGAGTGCTGTGAAGATTAAATTAGCTTAAAAATATAAAGCAATTCAAGAATAAAACACTGCATGTTTGCTATTTCTTTATGGCTAAAACTGGATCCTCTTCTAGGAAGTTTACTTATGTTTCTGTTTTAATTTTGTTTTTGTTTGTTGGAATAGTTAATATAGTCACATATTTCAAGGAACTGTCCCAGAATGAAGCCTGGACACTCTTCCCTCAGTCTCTGTATTAGTCAACTTTCCATTATTATAACAAATACCTGAGATAATCAATTTATAAGTGGAAAGGGTTATTTTGGCCCACAGTTCTAGAGGTTTTGATCTATGATTGACTTGTTGCCCCCATTGCTTCCAGCAAGGCAGCTGCATGTCAGGTGTCATGGTGGAACAAAACATTCACTTAATGGCCAGGGAGCAAAAGGGTCCCACTCTCCCCCATTCCTGCAACATTCCAAGGACCTCCCAGTAAGGCCCCACCTCTTAAAGTTTCCACCCCCACCCCCAAGTAGCACCAAGCTGGGGTCAAACCCTTTAACATATGGGCCTCTGAGGAACATTCTAGATCCAAACTTTAGCAATCTCCTAATCGTCCTCTTAAGAATTAACCAGTACAAAGAAAATGATAAATGTCCAAGGTGTTAAAAATGATAGAGACTCTGATCTCATCATTACACATTGTACACACACACATATTGCAATGTCATACTGTAACCCACAGACATGTTCAATTACTATGTCTCAAAATTAATATATTTTAAAAATTCACCAGAACCCCAGTTTAAGATTTCCTTTAATGGGTTCAGCTACAGTTTTTCTGACTTTTCTCATCATTCTCCAGGATCTTATTTGTGAATCTAAGAATTCTAACCTCTCCATCCATTGACTCCTATCCTATAAAAAATAAGTTGATTTTGTTCTCTCTATCTCCCTAGGTGGGGGATGTTGGTATACATGAAAACAACTGAAGCTGAGATTTTCCCTTCTCTTCAAAAGAGAACCACAAGTTACAAAAAATGCTGTAGGATAACTTCACAGACTTGCAGGACTGAGGCCATGATGTTGGTTCCAAATTTTATCAAGTCCTCCCTGACCCTGGGTCTGAAGGACCCAAGCAGTCCATCTGTCCTCACCTTCCACCCAGTGGGAACAACATTGTCTTTGACCCTCAAGCTTCTTGGCCACAGTCCATTGCTGCTTTCCCTGGGAATGATTCATAATTATTCTTTTTTTTATATTGGTGTATTGTAATCGTACATCTTAATGAGGTACAAGCTGGCAGAGGCATACATAGTTATTCTCATCTCACTGATTTACTAGTGAGTTGAACCCCAACACAGGAGACTTGACACTGGATGCCAGTGTACAACCTTACTTTAAGAAAATGGCTGTGTATTTCTTGGTTGATGGCTGAAATGGGGAGTTTCAAGGTGAGATACTCAATCAGAATTTAGAGCATTTTCACACACACCGAGGCGACACACATGCGTGCAGACACACATACAATCTTATGGCTGTATTCTTTTATTCTGGATGATTAAAAGATGCCTCCCCTAGAATATGAGAGGTTGAGATCTTAAGATAAAGATTCAATGTACTGGGTGAGTGAGCTTTTTAATACATCTGAAAAAAAATCTGCATTCTAAAAATTCATTTTCTCATGTCCAAAGTCACAAACTAATTCATTTATTTATTTACTTTGGCATAGCCCTAAGAAAGAGATATATTGCCTCAGAAAATGGTGAATGAGTCACACCTTTCTCTTTTAGCCCCAGAGGATGCACTCCAAGCATCTCAGCTGATGGAACAGGAACTTGTTTCCTCTAGTTGGGATTCCCATCCCTGGTAAATTGGATGTGATTTGCCTTAACTTGTCCATAACCTGCTGTTAAAGTGCATGCCACCTGCTTGGATATCTGGTCACATTTTGAAGATCTTTTAACCTTATTTGTTCTGTCAAGTTAATTATTTCTGGGAAGCTAAATGCCAAGATTGGCAGCCTTTCTAGTAGAACATGACCTGAAGTCATGGAGAAGTAAAAGAATTGCTTTCCTCTGGGGATAGAATGTAGCTCAAGGACTGAAACAGAAGGAAATTTCATACATATTTCTAACATGGAAGTCAACACCATTGATTGAACAATAGTTTGCCTCACTAATGCCTTAGGTTAGCTTCCTGAGCTTGGTAAAACAATTCTTTTGACTATACTTTAACCTTTACCACTGACTTTCTAGAACCATTTTCTTCTCCTTTCTCTTTGTGACATTAAGGATATGAAAGAAAATGAGGGGAAGGAAAAAGCTTTCAAATCTCATTAAGACCCTTTTATTATCCAAGGATATTTTATCATAGTATTCCATATGCAAGTTTACTCATGAAATTATGACATGTATATGTTTGTTTTTATGCAAAAAGCATAGGATCTTACACAATTTGTTGCTAATATATTTATTTTTGAAAGGTTCACATAGTAAATTGATATTAAAAAAATTCCTAGTAAGCCAGGTGTGGTGGCACACACCTGTAATCTCAGTATTTGGGAGGCTGAGACAGAAGCATTGCAGGTTCAAGGCCAGACTCAGTTACTCAGAGAGGTCCTTCAGCAACTCTGCAAGACCCTGTTTCAAAATAAAAAATAAAATAGGGCTAGGGACGTATCTTGGAGGTAGAATGCCTGGGTTCACCTCCAATTAAAAAAAAATCCTAATAAAGTTTGTTCATTTAAGCTTTTATTTTGTTTCTTTAAGCAGCCAATGTCTAATACATAGCTTTCCTGGTAGAAGGGGGTGGAAGATGGGAGATGTTCAGCAACCTCTATTGGGCCCTTCCTTTGCCCCCTACTCCTGTATCAACCTCTACAACTCCATGTTGACCTCCCCCAGAGACACTATGGAACGCGATTCAAAACCTTTGCCTACATGCACAATATAATCTAATTTACCAAAATTCTGCATAGGGTTCCAGGAACACTTGGGTTACTGAAGTTAGATGGATTCATACTGTTGCATGTGAGCTGCAATAACTCAGCGAGGAAAAGGTGGTTCTAGAGTATGTCATTTTTAAAGTTTGTCGGTTTTTGCATTTGGCACATTGCAGGCTAATGAAAATTGCTGCTACTTTGGGAGAAATAATCAATGAGAGATGTTTATTGCAATGATACAATGTAAGAAGCACATTAAGGCAAGTCATTTCTCACATTTCCATTCTTTCCAAATGCATTGCCTTTTCATGCATCCATTCTTGTTTCTACAGAAACTGATTTGTACTTGCAAAAGAATAAATATTCATCTCATATGGATTTTTAAAGGTGACTGATTTGTAAAAATCAATAACTGTCTTTTGCCAGCTCGTGGACTGACATGATTGCCTTCATTTTCAAACATAAAACGATTGCATTAAAATAACATTAAGAGAGAAACATTGGCTGACACAGGAAGAGAAATTCTTAAATGAAAACTGCTCCAGCCAGCTTTAATCAGTTCCGATCCTGCTTTTTATTATAGTGCAAATGGGCTCTATTAAAAGGAAAGCCAATTCCAGATGATGATGCAAATAATTATAGCTGCCTTTAGCCTCTAGTTAGTGTTAGTAACTAATGGTTTCAAAATATGAGATTTATTTTAGAAAGAACATTTTCCTTTAACAATGAAATGGGAAATTGGGCTTTGTCTATCTAATGTGATAAATGCAGATAAAAACTGAAACAGAAATTAGTCTTTTTTGGATATGTCAAAATATAGGAACAATCAACTAAATTACTTCATATGGATAAACCTAAAGTTCATTAGTTCGATAATTTCTAAGCTAGTTTTTGTTCTATGTTTTGTTAAGTGCCAGAAATTCTATTTACTCTCTTTATACTGCTCCTTCCACTATTGGAAATGCTAATGTATATTATCAATTAAAGGCCCTGTGAAATTTTGCAGTAAAAAGATCTATGTCTAATTTATTTATCCTCTATCTTTCCCCAATTAGTCTGAAAATAAAAATGTTTTTTAAAACATATATGTCAACACTCCATCTTACATCCATAGAAATTCTTAATGAATCTGGGATCTAAGTATCTATTTTTCCCAAATATTAATACTCTATTTTTATTTTTATTTTTTTACTTTTATTGGTGCATTAAAGTCTCATATTATAGTGATAGTGACATCCATGCATAGCCATCCATTCATAAAATTGCAATTATGGAATCAGAAGTTTAAGTAAAAGCAAGAATTTAAATACAAGCCAAAGCAAACTTATAGATATTGTCTCTAAAAATACTAATCATTGAAACATATCTCCGTAAGGTGATCGGTGCAACCCAAGAGACGAAAGACCCCTGAGAAGGCCAGTCCAATCAGGAAAGGTTTATTAAAGGGAAGCTGCCAGGCTGTCCCACACAGGAGAGCAGCAGCGTTAAGGGTCTGCAAGAAATTTTTTAGAGCAGGGAGACCTGGGGAAAGAGTAGTGCCTGATCTCAGGAATAGGGAGAGCAAGGGAGGAGCTCAAGGAGAGCAGGGGAGAGGATAGTGCTTATTTGGTGAATAGCCGGACTCCTTGCTCACATGTGGTGGGGGCTGACATTCATGATCAGGGTTGGAGTTTTTCTACTCCTGCAACTGCTCCCTAGGTTGGGTCAGAGTGCCCCATTTTGACTTGTTATGGCACAGTTGCATCTTTTAGTTTTACTGCCTGAGGTTACTTATGCCATCTAGTAGGCTCCATATACCCTCTGACCTAACAGTCTCTTGAAATACTTGATGAGATTCAATCGGCTTGTGTTCAATGCTATTTTTCTTAGCATGATATAGTAATTGAATCTATTTGCTTATATACACTTCTATCATTTAATGTTGCAGGAATTACACCTTTTTTTGTTCTTGTCTCCCAATGCCAGCTGTGAAAATGTGTTACCCCCTTTTCCCTTCACGAAAACCCTTGTTGAGCTCCACAAACTGCAGTGACCTGACAGCCCACAGCCACTCCCCCCTCAGAATCTGCCTCCACTTTCAAGCCAGGCGATGTGTTCTCTGTGGAGTGCCCAGGGCTCTAACTCTGCAGGAGTTGTGGGGCCTGGCCCTTCTGCCCAACACAGGACTCTTCTCACTCATAGTCTTTGCTCTCAGCTCCCTACTGAGTTGACCAAGATTTTATTGGTTCTGTATCTTGACCTAAAGGGTTTCCTTCTGCAGCTTGCTTCTTCCTCCTCCTTTTACCCTGCAAGACATTACCTCTAATAAACCGTTTACATTCCTCATTCTGTCTCAGTTCCTGCTTCCAAAGGGACCCTACTGACACACCCCCAAGAGTTTCATGATACTTCAATGTCTTATCATTGTATTCCAGAAGTCTCTCAGGCAGAGGTTAAGAAATAAACATTCAATAACCAAATAAGTTTTTGATGTAATTAAGATAAAAAAGGAAGCGTAGGTGTAAGTATAGATGCTGATAGAATTGCCACATTTGAATCATTTTTGTTACCTAAATTGTGTATGTAGAAATTAGTAGCACATTTTGTGTGGATGAGTTCAATTCATCACTATTCCTCAAGGAGTTTCTAGTCTGATGACCCTGATGGAGAAAATCTAGTCCCAACACCATCTATGGGTTTAGGTCATCAGAATATTAGATCCTGTCTGAACAACTGAGAACCATTTTAAGTATTTTGATTGAAGAGATGGATTTTGAAAAAGGCATCATAAAAAGATTAATTCAGCACTTGTGTGCATAATAGCTGGAAAGGGAAAAGACTGAAAGCAGAGTGTTCTAGGAGACAATTACAGTAATCATAATTTTGGATAATCATCATCAAACAGTGCTGTTGCCTACAACATAGCAGACGTTTTACATACATTTACATGTTTAATCCTTAAAAGTCCTGAGGTAGAAGTACTAGGGACCAGGGAAGATGGGCTCAGAGAGAAAATTCATTCAAATTCTTTGGGGTAGAAAGTCATTAAGAGAGGAGTTTAACCTGATCTATCTGATTCCTAAGCCCAGATTCTTTCTGGGGCATCAAACTGCCTCCAATGTGAAATAAGGATTCTTCTGAGACTAGAATTGTTTTCAGTACCTTGGTCTAAGTCAAAAGGGAACCATTAGTCTGACACTTAAGACCTCAGAATAGGTAGGTAAAGAAAGATAAAGTATGTTCCAATGGACACTGTGTGCACAGATAAGCAAGAGGGGTCATTGATAGAAAATCTGAAAAGCTGGAAAACTGAAAGCCCACATAGGGAGCTAAATCATGGTACCTGGAGAAGGCAACAGGTGGGGTTTAAAATGCCTTTATAAACAGTTCAGAGCCTAAGAGATCAAGGCAAGAATAAAGTGGGAAATCAAGTAGATAGGTCAAGTCCTGTCTACTCCTAGACCCTCTTCTAGGACAATGGTCACCAACTCTGACCACTGGTCCAAATCCAGCCAATGAATGAGCAAATAAAATTTTATTGGAACATAATTTACCTATTGTTGGTGGCTTCTTTCGTGTTACAACAGTAGAATTGAGTATTGCAACAGAGACCATTTGGCCCACAAACCCTACGATATTTATTCTCTGACCATTTATAGAAGTTTGCTGAACTTGTTCTAGATGCTCTCTTAATTGGACTTGTGATTATGGGGTTAGGTAAACATTTTCTGTAAAGGGCCAGATAGTAAACATTCCAGACTTTTGGGCCACAGATAGTCTTTGCTACATAATCTTTGTTTTGTTTTGTTTTGCTTGTTTTCAATATTTTAAAATGTAAAACCATTTTTAGCTCAGCAGTATAAAATGGTCTGAGGCTGGTTTTGTCCCACAAGCCATTATTTGCTGATTCATGATCAAAGAAACAAATATTTTTATCTTCTGTCCTCATCAAATGCTTTCACACTAAACATAGGCAAGAAATAGGTGTTTACCTATAACCAAAGAGAAGCTAAATTTGGCTAATGGTTCTAGTTTAGCATTAGAGTTGAGGCATTGAGGGTTAGAGCTGGGAAAGAAAAAATTTGCTTTTACAAACAAAATTCTACTTTTATTTTACTAGTTACATACTTTTAATAGCTTTCTGCTCAATTGGAGTAATTTCACTTAAATAAATAATTATAAGAATAGAAACTTTATCAGTGAATGTCCATTCAAAAGTTATTCCTTGTTTTATTGTTGAGACCCTCACTTTGCTTCAGCATTATGGGTTTGAAGCCTCACAGTGGGATGTAACTCTGCATCTTTCAGGAGCAATCAAGGTCTGTCTGGCTTTTGACTCACATCCCATCTCTCAATCTCCTTCAAGTATCAGGCATAGTTAAGGGTCCTACCTGATTTCTATCTATGTCATGCTCCTTGAATCAGCTGGAGGTGCTTATTCTATCAATCACAATTTATGAATCAAAGTTCAGTTAGGAAAGAGGAAAGAAAAAATAAAAAGAAAGAAGGAAGGAGAAGTAAGGAAAAAAGATGACTAGTTTTTGGTAGTTCCAAAAACATAAACTTAAGAATTATCTTCTTTCTGCTACATTAGGAAAAATGTCTGGAGGTTAATTGATTAATTATTTTAAAAACTTAGATAAATATTCAAATTATGTAATGTGGAAATATATTACTACTGTTTAAGATGTCATTATACCACTAAAATTTTGCTCAGATTCTTTAAATACGGAAAACTGTATGTTTTCATACAATATTTCTACCTTGTTTTATATATATTACCTTCACCAAAGATAACAAACATGTTCAGAGACAAAATCATTTGGAGCATTCAGATTGATGCTTAAAAATTGAGAAATAGACTGAATTAAATGTAATGAAATTCAATAAGAACAAATGCAAGGTGGTGCACTTAGGACTGATTAATTCTTCCCACAAATATAAAATGAGGATGCATTCTGAATAACAATATAGGCACAAAGACATAAGAGTGATAGCAAGCCATGTATTGAATAATAATGTATTGAATTTAATCATGTAGACTCTTCCAATGAGAATACTTTTGATAAAAGTTAACAGAAATATTTTCTTACACTTAGATGTTGAAGATTCCACAGGAAGAAATTTGGAAATAAGTTGATAATAAATATAGCCTAACAAAATAGAAAGCATTTTGCATCATAATTAACATATATTATCTCGTTCTATCATTGCAGAAATCCTTTGCTATCCTCACTAATGGAGATAAGTAAACTAAAGCTTTAGTGAAATACATGTGTATTTTAGGTAAAATATTGTCTAAAAGAATGCATGGAAATCATGATGGTCTAATTTTCTTTAGTGATGCCAAAATATGTATTTCCAAGGTTAAAAATATGACTGTTACACAAATAAAGAACACGTGCAAAAAATTGATTAACATGTTAATATGAATACCAGTACAATAATAAAACATTTTGAAAAAATGGATATTTAAAGCATTTTTTAAAAGAAATGTTGAAACAAGACTTTTAGCTAGATGCAAAACCAGATAATATCCTAGAAGGCAATAACCTTTGGGGCTATCTTTTCTACCAGACTATTTGCATCTCTGCCAGTCAAGGTCTACAAATCAACATGTAAGTTCACAAAGTCTGAGCCCATGCGTAATAGTAAATAATCAGGTCAA
The DNA here is from genome assembly GCA_004027655.1 of Graphiurus murinus. Taxonomy (NCBI): domain Eukaryota; kingdom Metazoa; phylum Chordata; class Mammalia; order Rodentia; family Gliridae; genus Graphiurus; species Graphiurus murinus. The sequence continues at coordinate 30,077 of PVLC010018168.1, forward strand.
ACAAAAATGTTCATCCCCAGGCACTTACATAATCCATTAGTGTGCAGGACGGCCATCTATTCTGGTTTCCCAAGAACTGAAGAGTTTCTAGGACATTGGACTTTCTTAGCTAAAACCAGAGAATTCAAGCAACCTGGGATGTTTGATCCTGTTCATAATGCCCCAGGGAGGTCAGGTGATCCAGGATGTCTGGATCCATTATGCTGCATCATCCTGACTTATTCCAACACAACGTTTCTTAATGATGAGATTGCAATAACAGTACTCTATTTTGTTAGTGGCTTCAAACTTTAAGAAAGCTAAAAATTAACAGATTAACATTATTTTGCATTGCATCCACTTTAAAAAAAAAAAAAACTATTTTTTTTCATCTTTCAGGATCTTCAATTTTATTATAAGATTCACAAGAAACAGAAAGCAAGGGGAATTTCCCAGGAAGAAGTCTCTGAGGTTTCCCACAGGTGGAGGGGCTCCCTCATCTCCAGGAGGCTCCAGATGGCCTCATGAAGCCCCAGGCAGTTTGCATGTCCCTCTTGCAGTTGTCTGAGTCCATATTGGGCTCAGGGAGTCCAGGAAGTTGGTATTATCCCCTTTAGTGGTCTGCTTTCACCAAAGACACTTTGACATTAAATAATCTTCATTAAATAATTCTTTGCTCCCGTTTCACTGGGTCTACTTGGTTGGATTCAGGGGGAATCTTTGGGGCCAGCATGCAGCAGCAACATGTTCATATAATATGGGTCACAGTGAACCAGTGCCCTCCACACAGGTGCTCCATTACTAGGTAGACATAGTCAGTGGCCAGTGAGCCAGTGCCCTCCACAAACATGCTCCATCGCCTAGTCAGTGACCAGTGAGCCAGTGCCCTCTGCACATGTCTTCCATCACCAGGTAGATGTAGTCAGTGGCTGGTGAACCAGTGCCCTTTGTACAATGCTTCATTATCAGGTAGATGTAGTCAGCAGCCAGTGAGCCAGTAAGTCAGTGCCTTCTGCACATGGGCTCCATTGCCAGGTAGATAAAGTTGGCGGTTTCTACAATCTGAAACAGTTAAACCACCTTAGAGTGTTCCACAGTCTCCATTATATCCATTTTGGATAGAACAAGAGGGAACGTATACTTGTCCTTAGGACCTTCACAACCACCTTGGTCCTGGTGAGGATATGGCGGGCCAATGTGATCTGGGCAAAGATGCCCTTGCCAATGTCCCTCAGGATCTCATAATGGTCCTTGAGGGCATCCTCACAGGGAGAGCTGGCCGCAAGACCTGGCCTGGCCTGACTACTCTCTCTCCTAGCACTATTCATCAAAAGCTGCAAGAGCAACTAATGATGCTAACTACAAAACAAAACAAAGTACAACAAAATAACAAACCCAAACAAACAGAACCACACACAAAACACCACCACCAAAAGCCCAAAGCAACAAATCAGATCCAAAGCCACCAAACCACCAAACAAGCTAGCTAACTGTGAGTCCAACAGGTCACCATCAATAGCTCCCTGTACTTAGCTCCCAGCAGCGGTAAAGGCCTTTTATAGCTGGGGCTTGAGGCTCCTCACAGTGGCTCCTTGTGAGGTCACAGCAAGAAACAGCTGGGTGTGGCCCACTGTGGCTGTGTCACTTTGAGGTCTCCAGGATCTTTTCTACTTTAATAAGAATAATGACTCCAGAAGCAGTTTGCTTCTGTGGGTTGTGGAAACTGACATTTACTTGTCTAGACATTAAAATTTGTAGAATGCTTCAATGACCTTTTCACTTTGAGTGTGAAAATCTGTAATAATTTTTGGCTTAAAAAAAATACTTTAATTGGTGCATTATAGTCTCAAAGACCCAGAAATCAGACCTGAGATTTTGAAATTTTTGGAGGAAGGCATAGGTCCAACACTCCAACATATAGGCACAGGTAGAAACTTCCTCAATAAAACCCTCAAAGCTCAGAAAATTAAAACAAGAACTAATAATGGTATGGCATTAAACTAAAAGATCTGCTTAACGAAAGAGTCTAAAGAGAAAGCCTACAGAATGGGAGATCTTTGCCAGCTACTTCTCTCACAGAGGACTAATATCTAGAATATACAAAGAACTTAAAAGACTTAATACTAAAAAAATAAAAAATAAAAAAACATGTACTTGACTATAACAAAATAGTGGTGACAGCTGCTTTTCAGAGTATTATGGCAAAAGTAAAAATCAAATAAGGTATTATTAATTAAAGTCCTTGGGAAATGCCAAAAAAAAAA